>JANHFT010004073.1:120590-133962 GCA_032467955.1 Pseudoxenodon macrops
CACAGAGTCAGGTAGTGCATTCCAGGCATTGACAACTCTGTTACTGAAGTCGTATTTTCTGCAATCAAGTTTGGAGTAGTTTACCATGAGTTTATATCTACTGAGTGCTCTTGCATTGTTTTGGTTGAAGCTGAAGTATTAACTTCATCTCATTTCTAGCCCACAATCAAGGCTGCTAAAAGTTACTTTTAAGTCTCTCAATTTAAAGTGATGTTTGTCTTCTTTTCTTGACATAATTTTGACCATTGGCTTTTCATGGCTATTTTAGCAGGGCTAGAGGCAAATATGGACTCTTAGCTTTTATAGAAGTATCTCCCTGAGTAATGTCGCTCCTGTGTTTTTCAATGTGATTGTCAGATCTTACACAGATTTCTTATAAATAGTGGTTTGGTGATTTATTTTATTAAAAAAAAACAATTCTAGATCTCTGTTCAAAATAAAGCTATTGTTCTCTCAGAGTAACAAGTCCTGTTCTGTTCAGAAGATGAGTTTAAAACCACTGACAACAGTGTTTTGCTGGTTTTGACATTACAGGGTGAATTAAAGGTGTTTCACCATTTCTGCCAACAAGGGGGCTTCATATATTCATACTTTTTACTTTTTCTATTACTGGATTTTGGGGAAACATTACTGGATTTTTCCTTGTCTTCGTGATTATCCAGATAGATTTGTTGTTGATAGTTTTTTTGGGTTGTAGCACTTTAACTCTGTTGGAAATTATTTGTTATCAAACACTCCCTTCAGCTTCACAACTTTCCTCTATGACAGCGATAACTCAACCAGGTTATTTCTAGATATGCGTTGAACACCCTTTCATAAGAGCACTAAGGCCATACCTAGTAATCTTCCAGGAGGGTGTTAGATTAGTGTTGAGAAATTGCCCAACAGACAGACCACAAACATTTCAAAAATTTCAAACATACCCTACCTTCTATTACAGAAAATGATTGTTATTTTTTCCACTACAGATGACTCTCAGAAGAAGTGGAAGGAATGCTGGGGTACCTACCACTTTTCTTAAGTTGTCTTGCAATAAAACAAGGAGTTGGGTGGTATAAAAAGGCATTTAAATAACTATAAGAAAACATCCATTGTTGGGCCCATTTCTGCCACAAAATGGGGTTCAGCAGAAGGATAGTTAACAAACTATTTAGCTGAATACTCAGTGAGTGTCAGGGAAAACTATGAAGTGTGCTTGCAGGCAATATTTCCTCACTTTTATTTAAGCTAGTTTTGCTTTACTTACAATTCTTAAAGAGTGCTTCAGCTGAGTCCTGTACTTTTATTTTCATAGTGGCATTTCACGTTACCATGAAATTAATTGGCAACTCTAAATTGTATTCGTTTACCCTAGTCACTAAACACAGGTCCTTGAAGCTAAAAGCGATTAACATGTTCCTGATGACTTGAAGGGAACTTTGGAAGCTTCATTAACTACTTGCTTTCTTCAATGTGACAATCAAAGATAAAAAAGGGCTGCTCATGCTGAAGCCTCTGCCTTATGAATCTGGGAGCTTAATGTAACCACTGGGAAAAAGGAACCATCTGCCCATTGCACTGGGTCAAATGAATTGCAATGGAGATTGGCCTGCAGTGGTTATACTTTGGAGTTGAATTAAAATGATTCAATAAGAGATGGCAAACTGTTTGGCTACAATTACCTTGATAGATTTATTAAAGGGTTCCTCCTGTCCTTTCATCCCTGAGGCCAGCCCCTGTTCTGCAGTGCTGTTTGGGTTGCTAAAAAGACAAGTCTGGAACCCTGCCTTCTGCAACTCTTTTCTTTCATTTTGGATGATCAGAGATATGTGTATTCCATGATTTCACACAGCTTTATCTACCTTGGGTATATCCAGATAACTATTAGGTGATACCCAACACGCATATACTCGTACTCTTTTCTGACATCTAATGGTCATTAATGGTTTGAGACCCAAGTGTTGTGACTTCTGGTGAAAATAGCCAACTGATGATACATCCAGAGAGGGCTCGCTAGGGTTCTGAACTGATACTTTTTCAATTTACTAACAGAAGGAACTGACATTCCTTTAGTTTATATGACTAACCTGGGTTAGGAAGAGTCCTTGAATTACCTCACAAGATCTTCCATACAGCAACACTCTGCAAGTAGCTCCAGGAGCAGCACTTTGGAGTAACTGGTGAGCCGACAGCTTGGAGGATAAAGCTACAATCACCTCATTGTTGAAAAAGCAGCTGTTTGGAAATTTATTTTTCAAATGGACAATATTGTGCCTTTCATTTCTTAATCACTTTTAAGATTATCTTTATTAAGCCAAAAGAGGCTCTCTTCAGCCACACAGCCTGTTATTCCTTTTTGAAGATTGTGCTATTTTGGAGACTTCTTTATTGTTAAACAACAAGGAAGAGGTTGTTGAAGGCAAGCTAAAATAAGGAAGAGTGGAGTATCTTAAAAAAAACTTTGCTGGAGAAACATAAAGGTAGAAAGTTGTGTTTTATGTTACTATTTTAAGTAATTTATAGCTTGGTCTGCTTTGCTATGGGTAGCTACAACTTTTGGATTTTTATGAATTCTGATTGGCCAGCAATTCTTAAGTGTCTTTCAAAAAAAAATTTATTTGACCACAAGAGGGAGTTAAGAAGATGGAGTACAGACTTGAGCAAATTATTAAAGATATATTTGAAAAATTCTTAAATAAAACCCTTCACTTTATAGATCAGTTACATTCTAAGGATATTATAAAAACTACTCCAGAAATATCATTATGTGTAGAAAGGTACCAAACCACTGAGGGAATTTTACAAGTAGCTAACAATGTAAAGGACCCAATTGCAATTTTGGAATATAAATCGGGCACCAATCATTTTTTATGATGATGGTTTGAATATATACCTTCCAGCATAATTGAAAGAAGAGTTTCAAGAAAAATTGCAACTTTCAAGAGGACAAATTTGTTTGTTTTTTTCCCATGGATTGAAAAATAAAAAGGGTTGAGAATTCCTTGAGAAAAAGAGGAATGTAATAGGCACTCCTGAGAAGAAGAAAATATTCTGTGAAGGTAAAGTGGTTGGAGAGACTTACATTTAATGAATTAATTGGAGTTAGGATGAATTTGCACCAATCAGATAGATATATGTAATCGAAAGTTTTAATGTAAAGTGGTTTTGAAAATGTGTTTTTCTTTTTTCTAAAGTTTATAAAATATTATTGACAGTATATTTGAAAGTATCTATGTTAAGAGGAAGTTTAAAAGAAAGATGCACAGTAGAACCTCTAGATCACAACCATAATTTGTTCCATAACTTTGGTCATGAGCTGAACCTAATTTTGGAAATTTGGCGCTTACAAAAAAAATGGCATGGAAGGGGAAATCGGCCGTGAAAAATATATATGATTTTTTTTGTCAGAAGCATTTGTGATCAGAGGTTCTACTGTATTAGAATTTGATTTTACAAATATTTTAAAGAAAAGTTAAGAGTTTTAAAATGGATATATATTTTTTTCTTTCAAGGTTAAGGAAACTGAAAGAGTACAGTAAAATTTGCTAATACAAATGTTAGTTTTTAAAGATTAAGAAGTGCAAATAGAAATATTTTCCACAACAAAGAAGGAAAAGTAGAGTAGACGTTTAATTGATTCTTTTATTCAAAGAAAAGAATATAATTTTATTTTTATTTGAAATTGCATCTGGATTTTCTGCTTTGATGGAAAATAAAACTTTAACTTTGATTTTGTTGTTTAAATAGGTTTGCTATTATAGAAATGACTAGTATATAATATTGCATAAAAGTAAAAAGTTGAGGTAGTAATTATATAATTTTCTACTCTACTAAAGACAGTGGGAAGTCAACACCTTTTTTTCATTTTCCCTTTCTACCCCTGCTTTCTTTTTTCCTTTTCCCCCTCCCCTAGTTCCCCTTATTTTTATTTTCCTTTGTATTTTATATTCAGATAAACTATAAACATTTTGGGGAAAAAGAGAACCAAGTGTGCATGATGGGGTGAGCTCCCATTACTCGTCCTAGCTCCTGCCCACCTAGCAGTTCAAAAGCATGCAAATGCAAGTAGATAAATAAGTACCACTTCCATGGGAAGGTAGCAGCATTCCATGCACCTTGGTGCATACTCATGCTGGCCACATGACCACAGAAATATCTTCTGACAATGCTAGCTTCCTCAGATTGATTAGAAAGTGGATTGATTGGAGTACCCAGACCAATATCTCTGGCATTCTGTAGTGTGATTGGTGGTTGCTGTTGCTGATGTTGCATTTCAGCCAGAGGAAATCACAAATGACAGCATTTCAGTGCTGTGTGGGAAAACTGTACAGACAGCTGCACAACATGATCTCACTCTGGTTGTGTAATAAGGACACAGTGTGTGGGCAGTGTGATTTATGATGACATGTTTTCCACCTGATTTCTGGCAGGAAGAAAGCACAGCAGTCCAGTGTTGTTGATGAGCCTTATGTGTTTCATCAATGATTAGCATTTGTCCCGTTCCAAATCCTTTGCTA
This sequence comes from Pseudoxenodon macrops, assembly GCA_032467955.1. NCBI lineage: Eukaryota > Metazoa > Chordata > Lepidosauria > Squamata > Pseudoxenodontidae > Pseudoxenodon > Pseudoxenodon macrops. Next base: position 125,087 of record JANHFT010004073.1, read on the forward strand.
GATGAATTCAGTCATTTGACTTAACAAGGGTCCCCATGCCTAAAGAGTACAGAGGAGTTGCAGTAGGCAAGGAGAAAAAAATGGTCCATGTGGAAATTTCCTTTCTGTAATATGGTAGATTTTCTGACAGCTTCAATATATGTGTCTCAGGAAAAGAAATTCCACAGCACTTTTATTTTCATATTAGCTTGAGGTCAATAGGTATCAATATCCTACTCCTTAGGTCATACTGCCACATCAGACTTTTCTCCCCTAGATAGAAGCCTCAGTGAGAGATGAAAGCCTGAATCCAATAATGCTGGCATTTATATTATGTGGCCTGTGCGAAAGTTTGAACTACAAGGAATGTATAATGTGTAATATACCATTTATGGAAGGCAGCATGGGATTAAAGTGGCTGTCTGGTTATTTATAAAGAATGGTGATAGATGAAAGACCGTTGTTGATAAAAGATATTAAAAACCCTACTAGCCAGATTTACAAAAGCATTGTAATCCCAATTAGATAGGTAGAAAAGAATCAGACCACAATATATTTTGAGTTCATATGACATATTTGATTTTACTTTATAATCTTAGGCAGTGGTTGACTTCTGCAAATGCTTCCCATTGCTTAAACAGAGAAAATGTGTCATGCAAAATATTTATGTATGTGTTTCATTGCTTGGCTCTTTGCTTTTCATCTGGTTTTCTATTATCTCTACATCATCTAGAAGCATATTTTATATGGGAGCTATTTACAGAGCATGCTTTTCTGTATATTCAGTGAAAGGAATCCCTTCTGGAAATCAAGTCCACCCTTTCCTTGAGCATCAATTAAATTCATACATCCATGAAAATTACTTTTCTTAGAATTCTTCTTCTTCTTTCATTCCATTTCTCTCTACTCATTCCTAGTTCATGTCCGTGTTTGTACTTATACATGTTATCTAGTATAGGTTCAACAAATTAAATAAAAATAAATAAATAAAATAAAATAAAAACTATTTGTCATCTTGGCTTCAAATCCAACTTGCATTCTCAGCATTGTATAAAACACTCTTTTCCCTAAATGCCTATTGCGCTTGACATGCAGGAGAAGAACAAATAAAGGTTTTAATTCAATTTACTGTACAAAGTACAAAGTACAATTTAACCTCAGGTAATAATTAAAGTAGTAAAGTTAATGATCTTGACTGTGTTCAGAATAAACCGCAAAATGAAAAATGAAGCTAACCTTGGTATTAACAAGTCAAACAGCAGTGTTTCCCAGATCATGAGGAAGTGTAGAGAAAGTAAAATAAATCTGTAATGATTGTAGAGTACCAAATGGTCTATTATTCAATTAAATTATTTCTTAATTTGTGGAGAGGGTACCATTCATATTTTCTTCGTAGTGCACCAAGAACTGTAGCCACCTTTGAAAGAGTGAAATAGAAATTTCAGAATATATGCCTTACATACTTTTTAAAAATACCCCTAACTTTAGATTGTGAGACCTCATCAGATAGTAGAGGAAGTTCCTGGTATGATAGGTTGACATACCTACATCAGCAGCTGATATGAGAATTCTTTCCCCACTTGTACATTATTGATGATTTATATATGTATACGCTGTGGTAATATATATTTTTGCCTTACCCCCATGATGTTCTCAACCCATGAGGTTTAAGCTGCTCTTAGTTGTACTGGTATATTTCCCTCTTATCCCAAAACTGCTTTACCATAAAATTCCTCAGGCTTCCTTAGTCATTATTTTGGAGAGGAGTCAGCTGATTCCCATGACTTAAAACAAAATATAGGTAGGACAGAAATCATAATGGGAAATAAAATGATTTTCTATAGATTTCCGCAAAATCAGGAATGGATGGAGAATATTTCAACTAAGGATTGGGGAAAGGAAAGGCCTAAAACTATGGGATAATTTGTCAAAATATAGCCATGCCTTGCAATTGCATCTTTCAGGAAAAGAAATTTGCAAAAAGTCAAATACTGTGTTGCTTTGCTAGTTTTTACTCAGTTGACAGTATCTAATATTATGACTTAATAGTTTCACTGAATTGCCTTATTATAGGTTATCAGTTGCCTTGGGCATCTGGAACAAAATAGTTTTCTATCCCAATAGATTATCTCCCTATCATGCAATGTCAACCCTGCTAAATTTCTGTGCAGCAAGCTGCATAGCTAGGTACATGCCTCACAAATATCACACACATAGTCAAGGAAGGGCCACACAGACCCAGATGCACATCTTTTCCTATTCTCTTTTCTTTTCTATTTCCTTATTACATATTTGTTACTCTATCTTGATTTTAAAATGCTGATTTTTTTTACAGGATGCAAGCCATTCTATACCATCTCATTGATTGACAGGATTGAATTATGAAGAAATGACATTGGGCCAAAGATAATGGCTTGGTGGCTAAATAATAACGAGAGAAACTGATTAAAGCAGCAACATGGATCGCAAATTGTTGCTATGCAGCTTGGATGGGGGCAGAGGGCTGTGTTGGGGTAGAGAATAATAATCTACTTTATTTTATTCCTTTTAAAAGATATTCTTGGTTGTTGTTTTTATGATGTTGCTTATGCCGCTGTCAAAGCAACAAAAGCAAAGTTCAAACCCAGCAAGGCACATATTATGAGATGATGAAATTGTATTAGGATTTGAAATACCACTGAACAGAGACTTCCAAGCTTTGAAATGGCCTTGTAATAAACAGTGGGAAATATAATCAATAAGAGCCACAAATACAGGTATCATTCATTGTCCAGTTGATTGAGATCTTAGCAAGCATGGACCATGTTTCTCTTTTGTTTTATTTCTCTCTCCAGTGTACTAAAAATCATCTGGAGTAACTAGACTATCATGTATTGAATGCCAAGCAGACATTTTCTCTCAGTAAGGGGCAGAGACCTGTGAAGAATGGTATAAGGCAATATTTCTTTTTGGAAATAAAAGTTAGATGTACCTGATGGTGGAAAAAATGAATATGGTGGTGCTAAGAACTTCAGGCCTGAGTTAATATAACATGTAAAGAATATATTTTTGTCAAAAAAATTTTTTTTGAGCAGCAAGATATTGTTAGTATGGTTGATCACATAGTCAGGTGTTTAGACTGGATCTAGCATTTTGTCTACCTACCGAGTCCTTCCCATGGATCTGGGATAGGCAAAGATTGTTGTTTAATAACGTTAAAGGTATTGTCACAGGATGTAAGCTATCTCAAATACAGCTATCTTTTGTAATTGACTGACGGTGATTTTGTCAATGCAAATGATGCTCCAGATGTTTTGGAATTGCACCCAAGGTGGCTACTATTTTATTTTGCCACAATGTTCTACTTCTTATTTCAAGGCAAAGATACAAGATCTTTGTATTCTGTTGTCACCAGCTGTTGCAATATGCACTATCCACAATTTGTTGTCTTTCTTATCAACAGTTGTTAAGTCTGGGATGTTATGTGGCAGGTGTGTCTACTTAGAATTTTAGCTCCTTCTTTTTCTATTACTTTGTTTACTTTTGTGGTCCCAACACTTCTTGCTTGCAGGCAATTAGCATTTCTTACAAATATTCCAATACATCATTGTAGTGTCATTATTTGTAGTCAGTCTGTGCCATCTCCTTGAAGCGGCTAACAAAGTAGTCCATTGTTTCTTCAGCTTTTTGCAGAGGTAGAAATAGCTGTGTTGCCATCTTCTCAATTCTGGAATACAATTCTTTTATTCATTTATTATTCATTTCTTTTTCTGTTTTCCAACCTACTCTTGTTGTAATGTATCAGCATAGTATATGTATGGATCCAAGTAGTGTGGCCTTTCACAATTCAACAAATGGAAATTTTGTCAGTGCATAGCTTTTCTAAGTGTCTACCAAGTTTTTTAGGTATGACACCCAGTTTGCCAATATTCACAGGGACCACTATGACCTGTTTTATGCCATAATCTTTCAACTTCCATTTTTAGATGTTAATAATTTGTGATCTTTTCCAATTCCTTGTCTTCCATTCTACTATCTCCTAGAATTGCCACATCAATTATCTACACTTTCTTCTTTTCAACAATGTCTATCATATCTTTTTTCTACTTTAAGCTTGCTCTACAACATGTGACACTATTCCTCTAATAAACCTCTTGGTTGCCTTGTTTCCACTATGATGAAACTGAATTAGCCCTTCCTATCATCAAGCCTCAATTTTCTTCAGACTTTATAAGTAAGAACAATTTTGAATTCCAGCCAAAAACCAAATATCAGGGCAGCTGTTTCTAAACTACAGTAATACAAGTGGATCCATTAGCAACCTAGTAGCTACATCATAGAGACAATAATGTTTCCCAGAAGTCCAAACTAAAAATTTACCAGATTGTAAAAGACTGTTAGCTGTTTTTCTATACAGTAGGATCTGGAAAGTCTTGGGAACTGGGAATAGGAAGATGGGTCACATCTAATGTTATCAAAGATTAAATGCTTATGATCCCCCCTAACTTTTTTTCTAAAAAGTTAGAAAAGCCTGCCTGCATTTATCTTATTTCTTATGGAAATGGAATCTTCCAGCATATCAAATGTACTGTATTTGTCACAATGCTTCATAAATAGTGTAGAAAGAAAGATAAACACTTTGGAATATATAAGGGAATAAATTTACAAGAGGTAAGAACAGAACTAGTAATCAATAACATCTCAATTTTTTTTTAAAAAGCCCCTTTGCTTGTCTGCAGTTCCTTGATAAATTAAGTGTGCTTCTGCCACCACAGCTGATGGCATTATTTGTTTACTGGTGCTGGGCATGCACTTCTCAGACATGGGATTCTTTATTATCAGATGCTAGCCTTATATAAAAGTTAGAGGAAGGTATCTAAGAAAAGTTCGTTAGTAATATCCCCAGCACCAGATACACTGCTGATTTATTTGCTCTGAATAAAGTGAAATAACCAAAATCAATGTGTGGGGGATTGAAACATTTTATCCACAGCATGGTACATGCTACACCTTTACTTTCTCTGCTTGAGATGCCAGAATGTTTTCAAATAGGATGTAAAACTGCTTTATAACCTGTGCACAGATGTTATCCTCCTACCTATGATAAAATAGTTAGGGGGTAAATGGGAGGAACTGTGAGCATTTTCTAATGTTCTACACTTTTTTTCATACACATTGAAAATAAGACTTAATTTTGCATAATCTTGGATCAGGTAAAATGAAAAGTTTCATACTGAAATTCTTAAAAATTAAGTATTTGCCATTTGGATAGCCTACAAAAATGGTAGAAAATACTGTTCCTTCCCATCATTGAACTAATGCAAGACATCTTTCTGATAATCTGATAATTATATTCTCCTGGTTGAGCCCAAGGGAAAGATCAAACGTGTCATCAGTCTTGAGTCCTTTTGTGCCCACAAGAGATTTAAGACCAGTCCACCTTGAATTCCACTGACTCTTATGTAGCATCAATTTGCTTAGACCACTACTAATTATGATTCTTGTAGAGAGCATTATCATACTGTAATCATATTTTCATTTGAATTGCCTGGACTCCTGATTTCCTGCACTTGACATAAACCTTCTGATAATGGACTTCTAATCTATTGATACAACCAAACATAATGCTAATAAACCGCTAAACATGATAGCATGAGAATATTTCCTAGGCTTCTTGTTCCATCCTATTTTCTTCTTGGACTGGATGTCCCATTTATTTCTAAGTTTTGAACTAGTAGATACCATGCTATGCATGACATATTCAGTAGTTAATGAAGTTATTTTATATTAATAAAGACAAGGTTAACTCCAGACCAAGCCTTACTGGAAAGGAGTGGTTAATATTTATGTAAGCTAAACAAAATTGCCATAAATGTTTTCATACAAACTTTGATGATACTAATAATGATTGGCAATGAAAATGAATGGGGAGTCTCGTTCACCAAAGCTTATGTCCTAATTATTTCCTTGAGATTAGCAAAATGAAGCAGTTGGTCATTCCATATTCCTGAATCCAGCAATGTGGCTTTTCAGAAAACATTGTGAGCCTTGAAAAGCAGGAGAGCTAAGCAAATTAATCATTTAGTAGTGCAGTTTACATAGATATAATCATAAGGAGGAGATGACATTCTTATTGGAGTAGTGAAGGAAGACTGGTAAATTAATTTGATATCTGCTTCAAATTGCTAGCCCCCCAGATTCCACTTGCTCCTCCCCACCCTGTTACTGATCACTCACCTTTTGAAGATCTCCAGAGTTCCAGAACAGGCTGACCCACGTGGCAGGAAAGTGGCAGTCTTTTTCTCATGCTGGTAAAGCTGTTTTCCTTAGATCGTGCATTCTCACGCATGCTCCTTTTTACATTTTTGCGCCGAGGATGGAATTGTCACTAAGAATACAAGATCTAAGGAAAACAACTTCACCAGCATCTGAGTAAAAGACGACTGTTTTTCTGCCATAAGGTCAGAGACCCTGTGTGCCTTGTTTGGTCCTGATCTGGGTGATGCTGGAGGCAGCTTCTGCTTGCTGCTAGGTAGCTGGTTTGGACAAATGACTTCAGGGATTGCAGCACAAAGGCAGTGGTGGGAGCCAATCAACATGAGACATTTTTACTCCTGTTTTGGCTGGAGGAAAAGTCATCCCACTGGGCAGTTGGGTGGCTAGCTGGGGCAGCAGAAGGAGAACGGAGCTGAAACTGGGGACACCGGAGTCCCTTGCAGTGAGCCAGGTCATTGCTTCCCATGCCTTAGAATCCTGCTCTGCCCATGCTAGCTAACTTCCTGCGGTGAACTCAACAGGCCCTTGCCAATTGCTGCTGCAAGGAGGGACAGATGGAGAGCTTGGTACACAGGCTGCTCTGCACTTGCTGGGCACACTCCTGGGGAGATAAGGTGAGCAGGGATGCTCCCATGGGCCATGAGGGAGAGGACTTTCCCATGGGGTGTCCATCCATTGTCGCCAGGTCAATGCAGTCACTGTGCATGCACCTATGGTGCACTAGACTCTGGCACTCAACAATGAAAAAACATTTTCATTGTTTCAATCTTTCCTGTCAAAATAAATTGTGAATTGGCCAATTTCTTCACATCCAACTTACTTAAGGTCCAAAATGTAATGTAATGTAAAACTGAAAATAAGTAAATTAATTCAATTTGTGGTAATAGCAATTCTGAAATATCTAACAGATTTATAAGCAAGAGCAGCATTCAGGTTTTTTTTTCAAGTCTTTTCTTGACTCTTGATTAATTAACCTGTGACGAAATATTTCCAAGAATTTAAAAACTATTTGCATTGTTTACTGGCTTGTTTTTTCTGATCAAATATAAAGGATGCATATTTAATTTGTGTTTCTTTTATCACATATTCCCCAAATCTACTCAGTGTTTTCTATATTAATAAGCAACGTGTTAAACCAAAAATAGGGGGGAGGCTTTTCTTATATACAATTAGATATTACATAAATCAGAAGTAACATTATTTATATCCATGTTAGCCAAAGAGAAATGCTAAATCATTTGATAACTACTTAATTTATCAAATGGTAAATAAATAGATGGGGGAAAGCAAGTACAAGATAAAAGAATAAAACATTAAAATACATTTACTGTAATAATATATTTGTGTATATGTCCCTTTGTGTACGTACACACACACACACACAGACTCAAATGCACAAACACAAAACATACATATATGTAATGTTTTTCTAAATTACTTTCCCAGTAGTTGTAAAATACTGTAAAGATATTTTCTCAACCATTTTCATTAAGCAGCAAAATTGTGTGAAATTTCTAGTACTACTTAAAGTTTTTCTTCTTCTTCTGTAAACAACTGATTAAATACAGGAACATATTTTGTTATTTTAATTCAATTTACGGAGCATCTGCTACTACTTAACACTACAATGTTAAAAAGTAGAATGTAATATATTTACATGAAGCTATTAAAGGCATCTGACTATTATGTGAAATTCAAATTGTCTTTCTGTAACACATCTATGCTTTTTAAAATACAAATTTATGTAATAAGTTATATAATTTATTTTAAAATTTCAGATCATTTTTGAAAATAAAAAGTGTCTCTTTATATATTTTGGAGTTCCAGGTCAAACTCTATCTATCAGATTATGTTTTCTTTCATAAATAACTTTAATTTTTGAAGAGTTTTACTACAATAGTTTACTACAAAATAGATAATATATATTTCATGAATTTACACAAGAAACCCTCTGTTTATAGTACAGCAATTTTTTCTAGTATGAGATGACCCATAAACTGCATATTGTTTACCAAACCATTTCTCTTTTAAGACACCAACTTCTTGCTTATTCTAAAGTGAATGAAAGTAATGTCAAATTCCTTTTTCTTTTTTAAATAAGAACATATTCTGTATATTTTATAGCATCACTCAGACCTCTAACATTGACAAAAATTATTTATTTCAGCCATATAAGATCATTATGCAAGGTAAAATGTATTGTATCCCATACTACAATATATTGCCTTTGTTGTTGTTTTGTACCTTCAGATCAGTCTTGATGTCTGGCAGCTACATTCTTCCTACAGTTTTCTTGGCACATCTTCAAAAGTGGTTTGCCATTGTCTTATTCCTAAGGCTTTTAGGGACTGACCCAAAGTTATCCAGCTAGCTTTGGGTCTAAGGTAGGACTAGAGCTCATGGTCTCCATTTCTAAGACAGTGCCTCTAATCTTTCTTCTTTGTAGTTCAGAATTTTGAAATTGAATTATCAATACTAAAGTAGTCAAAAGTCATTTTTTTCCTTCTCCTATAACTGTGCCTTGTCACACAAGACAAAGGCCAGTATTTTTCTGAGTATAAGACACATCTTTTCTCCCCCTAATTGGGGCTGATAATTTGGGTGCGTCTTATACTCCGAATGTAGCTTTTTCAAAGCTTTTT
>JANHFT010004074.1:4379-16797 GCA_032467955.1 Pseudoxenodon macrops
GGTTTCCTGCCTAGGCAGGAGGTTGGACTAGAAGACCTCCAAAGTCCCTTCCAACTCTGTTATTCTATTCTATTCTAATATGTAAAGAATAATGGGATATTGTGCTTTCTTTCAGCCTTTTGCTTACCACTATTTCTTAGTATAGGTGCATAGATAAAAATTCCTCAAAGAACCCAAGGAGCTTCAGTGTTTGACCTATTATTGAATGATACAACAGTCTTGCAAAGCAGATCAGAATCCCATCACACAGCAGACAGGAGTCTCTGGCTAAGATATTTTACCTGATCTGTGGTTACCATGAATGAACTGCAAAATCCTGGATGCTCACTAGAGGGCAGCAATTTAGTTCATTTAAGAGGACTCAGATTCAGAGGATGAGCATCAGCAGCCAGTATGGGGTTCTTGATCTCAGTAATTGTCCAATTCTATCTTAGAATCCAAGAGGTTTGAACAGCCTGAAGGAAGGATTGCTCTTAAGTGCCAGGTTGGTATGTAATAATACCTTCCTTATCCATGATTTAATTATGGATGAGACAGTCAACCTGACATGCATAACAAACACCTGGATAGTTGCCCCTCAAAGAATTGTCTGCCTCAGGTTCAAGTTTGGCATCAGCCACAACTTCAGAGAGGGGCAGTTCCTATCCAGGAGACCTTGAGGACTTTTGAGGTCCTGCTCCACAGGCATATGGATGAGGTCCTGCTCCACAGGCATATGGAGGTGAAACCCAAGTTGAAATTGGGTTCTAGCGAGTAGTTGGACTCAGGGGTGGGTTCTGGATATTTTTACTGCCAATTCGCTCAGGGTTGCACTGCATGAGTGCGCGCACGCAGCAGTCAAAAACTAGCTTCTGCTCATGCACAGAAGCAAAATCCAAGATGGCGGCACCCACGGAACCACCGACAGGACTGGCTTTGTAACATCATCGCCAAGTTACTACCGGTTCTATAGAACTGGATAGAACCGGTAGGAACCCATCTCTGGTTTGACTTGTTGCTGTTGTATTGGTCTCCTTGTTGTGCAGAGATATCCTTGCTGAGCTACTAAGCCTCATTACCTGGTTGATATAATAGAAGAGCTGAGACTTATGTTTTTTGGGCACTTCAGTCTCCCCTTCATGGCACTGAGTTTTGATAAGCTGAAGAGTTCATATCCAATATGGTGACCATCAAAGGTGGGTTCCTACCAATTAGGGTGGATTCTACCGAGTAGGTAGTAGGCCGCTGGTGATGTCACAGAGCCGGTTCTGCTGCTCCGTGGGCACCGCCATCTTTTTTGTATGTTTTTAATTTTTTCGGATTGTTTTTCTTCTGCGCATGCGCAGAAGCTGAGTTTCCAGCACTGCACATGCATTGCCATCTTTTTTTCGGCCTTTTTTTTTGGAACTTTTTGGAATTTTTTCCTACTGTGCATGCGTGTGCCCATGAGGTGCGCCCACATGGCATGGAAAGCAGCGAACCGGTGGTGAGGTAAGTTAGAATCCATGGGACGGGTTTACTTGATGATCCTTTGGTCTTAGCTGCAGAAGTTGTTTCCACTCATTCAGGAACATTTTAATTTACCATTACTCACCCAGAAGACCACAGTGAAAAATTGTCAATATTTTTTCAGAATGATTTTTATCTATGCAGGAACAAAAAAAAGGGGGGGGGAAGGAACCTGCGCTCCAATGAATAAGCAGTTTTTAATATTTTTTCATTGCTTTTTCTGCATACCTCTGCAGGTTTGTAGACACTTACAGGAACTTCAGCACAAAGCAGGAAATGAACCTTTTAATTTTTTTTTAATTTCTCCTATACCTTTAGTTTTCTGTCTTAGAATGTTTGTTGCACTCGTTGTTGTTTTTAAAGTAGTAATTTTGTTGAATTTGTTGTGTATAATTATGATATTCTTATGGCTGCAGAAGCAGAAAGGCACACTCCACACAGAGCTGAAATTACCTACCTTTTCTTATGATGTTTAATGATTTTCCATTCAAGAGAGAAAAGAAATATGTCAGAACATACAAGACACCCATAAAAAGAACAATATTTGGAGCAGTTATTTTGATTTTCTCAGAGGGGATTTCTAGCTGTCTTGTCCAGGGGTGGGTTCTAACTTACATTGCCGCAGGTTCACTTCTTCCCACGCCGTGTGGGCACGCCTCATGGGCGCACGCATGCTTCATGCGTGCACACATGTGCAGTGCAAAAACATTACAAGAAATTATCAAAAAACAAAAAGATGGTGATGCATGCAAAGTGCTGAAAACTCAGCTTCTGCGCATGCGCAGAAGAAAAAAACCCCGGGATTAATTTCCCCCCCCAAAAAAAGATGGCGGTGTCCACGGACCAGAACCGGATCCATGACGTCACCGTGATGTCACCAGTGGCTTACTACGTACTCTATAGAACCAGTCTGAACCAGTAGGAACCCAGGATTGAACTTGGAAACATCTGACACTATGCTATATCACACATGAGGGATTCCTCCAGAAACAAACAAACAAAAGTCATATTTTATCATATACCAAGCAACATGGTTTTCCCACAGTTGGACTCCTATGGTATAGCACTTGGGGTGGCAATAATAATTAAGAATCAATCCATTCTCCCTCATGGTTAAGTTCTAGTGATACTCCTGAGTTTTTGGGGTTAAGGCGGGGAAAGAGCTCTGTCACAAGATCCTTCAATGTGGCCATCTCTCTTGTTGCTTGGATACTGCACTGATTCACTTTCATAGATGTTTGAAAACAGAGGCTGACAAGTCAAAGATCGGCTCAATACAAAGGTGGAAATTTCAAAAGCGCTGCCAGCACTGTGCAGATTAAACCAAGTGCAAGAACAAAGATTTTAAAAAGTGGCAGGAGGTGTCATTTGGAAATAGACACTTTCCAGGCGTGTGATGAAAATGCTGCACTATTGCTTCTGAGAACAAGGTGATAAATCTGAGATGCACAGACAAACTCAAAAAAGGACAGGAGGAGAGAGACGGTGAAAGCAAACACAGGTTGTTCATGGCTTCAGAACAAAGGGAGTCTATTTCCTCTCTTGTTGTGCTTTTTGCAGCATGTAAGCTAGCATCCGTCGGCCTGTAAAACAGCCCCATTGTTCTATGGAAAATTAGTGTGAACGCTGCCAGGCTGGCTATGACCTTGAGTGGAAAGTGAAATTAATGAACCCAAATGAGATGTTTCAGCCATGGGGAAATATGGATTCTACAATATGTTCCATGCATTACAGAGAAGAGGGTGAACAAAAATGAACATGAAGGGATATCAGCTGATACAACACACTGGACTTATACATTGTGCTCAGTCATAATCATGGTTATTGATTAAGCCACAATTGATGGGGTTAATTAAGCCACAAACTAACTCACAAACCACAGCATTTGGTTGTAACATTGCACTAAGCCAAAAATAAATATTACATGAAGGCTGGCTGGCTTTTACTTTCTTTCCTAAGATATTTTTTCCTGCATAGAAATAATACTTACCGTATTTCAAGTCTTTTCATCATTCAGAATCCAAGACTTTATGCTGAAGTGACTGAATGAAATTAAGGGAAGAAATTACCATTAGGAAATAAATGGAATAAATTAATTCCTATCTTTTTCCTCCACATAATGGTGGGGGGAGGGAAATCATGGGTACTGAATACTGAGGACAGAGAGAAGAGGATGGGGAAGTTTTTTTGATGGACTTCCTTAGTAATAAAGATATTCTCCATGGATATGGGACCACATATGTTGTTTTTTAAGGGTATGTTCCAGAGGTGGGTTCCTAATGGTTCGGTCTGGTTCTACCAAACCGTTAGTAACTTGGCGGCCCAGTTCGGTAGAATCATTAGCAACCCAGGCCTGCCACGCCCCTGAGCCGGTTCTTCGGCGGCGCCATAGGCAGCGCCATCTTGGTTTTTTAAAACACTATGCATGCATCCGCACGCGCAAAGTGCATGCGCGGTGCAGCACACCCCTGAGCAAACCGGCAGTAAGAAGATTCAGAACCCACCTCTGGTATGTTGCATGCTAAGCAAACAAACTGCCAATACCGTATTGACAGTTTTACACAATCTGTGTTCCAAGAAGAAGATCCATTCCTAAATCCCTCCCTTTCCCTGAAATTCATAATAAGACCTACATGATACATCGTGGCAATCATAACATAAGAGTTAACTGAAATCTTACCAACTACTAGACTGTAAGCTGTCCCTGATTTCTTCAGGTTGCATTCAATCTTAAGCATACTGACTGAAAGCAGCTTTAAATCTACCTATTCTGACCCAGATTGGATCCAGCCTGTAATAGTCTTCACTTGCTCGAAAATATCCACTCTCTGCCTGCCATTTTGAATGCTATTCTGCAAGACATTACCTACTCTACCTGGAAAGGGGGAAATTGAGATTGAGGGAGAGAAAATGAGTTATTTTTAATTGAATGAATGTATGGCTGAGGCCGGATTCTAATCTAGAATCTAGGGAGTTTCAGTTCTAGCTCAATCCCTATTGCTCTCATGTACGTACTGTATCTGTGGAGCAATGTCACATATAGGAAAATACTATTGTAATAACAGATATTGAAGAGTGTGATTGTGCTGGTATTTAATTGTTCAGGCAGACGGGCAAGTGGATGGGCAGGCAGGCAATAGAGTTACTGTAGATATGATTGAATCCATAGATTGAAACATATACCTTAGAAGCTTTATACATACCAGTATAATTTTTTTTTAAACAACTGAAAACTATGTACTATTTCCTTTTCCAAAGTAATAAACTTCTCCCAGTCCCTGACAAGTATATCTGCAGAAGACAAGTAGATCCTTTAAGATGTACATTAGGAGCAGGGGTGGGTTCCTACTGGTTTGACCCTGTTTGGGCAAACTGGTAGCAGCAGCGGTCTGACGTCATCAAGAACGCTCTGCGCATACACAGAAGTGGCGCATGCGCATTCCCATTCCTGAACCAGTAGCAAAGGTAAGTGAAACTCACCACTGATTAGGAGCCTACTGTAAGTGGTTTAGTTTTGCAGACTCAAAAGACAGTTGTTAGCAGCAGCAACAAGAACAAGAAGAAGCTCCAATAGAATTGAAAGGGAATGCAGACACATTTTAAAAAAGATTTAGCCAAGCTTCTTCTCATCGCTATTCTAGCTGCCTTTGAAATGTACAACAGATCTGTTGGTTTTTTTTATCCTATTCAAGTGAATAATTTACTGTGATTATTAATATTTAATAATTTCACATTATGCCTTGTGCCTTCAACCTGCATTTGTACAATTGTTTTCAACAGTGGCTTCTACAGTATTTGCTACTGGCTAAATGAGTACCTGCTGTCAGTATTTTGGCTGCCTGCATTTCTAGGAAATAGTTGCTGAATTTCCTATCAGCCTATGTTGCAGTAGGATACTAGCTTAGCCAAGAAACTACGGTAATCTATTCTAATTATTAATTAACTATTAATTAATCTAAACACACCAACATTTCACTCACTTCCAGCCTATAATGGAACATAAGTTAGTGATACCCTTGCCCCTGACAAGATTAATGCTGAAAACTGCTTTATGGTTTCTTAACTCTTCCTCCTCTTATTTTGCATTTGATTTGAAGGTGCTCACTGCATAATACAATCAGATTAGTTTTCCCAAAGCATGGCATATTTTAATCATGAGCCATACATACTGAACTTTCAATTGTGTTAGTGTCTTACAATCTTGTGTCTTTTATCCTACATCAGGGATGTGTAATTTATAATTAGACAGAATAGGGAAATATGAAAATAATAATAATAGACATGTCAACCTATTAATTCAATAGTAATTAATTGTGAATTTATTATGAACAAATTTGGCTGTGACATCTCCAATCTGCCACTCCAAAGCCAACCATAGTCTTCAACCAAAACAAACAAATAGAAAACCAACCATTCTGTTTCGTGGAATTTTGCAAATAAGAGAAGGCAGATTGACTCAGTTGCTTAAAAAGAGCATGCCCAGAATAAGATTAAGGTTGTGTGATGCTTATTTATCCTACTGGGAGAAAATGCTGTGCAACAAAGCAGATTTTCAGTTTCCCTGCTGTAATAGATCTATTCCTGATGGGTGTTTAGGGAAAGGATTGCAGCACTCTTGCAGAACACATGAATACATTACAGGTAGATGGGCTTAG
Source organism: Pseudoxenodon macrops (assembly GCA_032467955.1). Lineage (NCBI taxonomy): Eukaryota > Metazoa > Chordata > Lepidosauria > Squamata > Pseudoxenodontidae > Pseudoxenodon > Pseudoxenodon macrops. The sequence continues at coordinate 10,523 of JANHFT010004074.1, forward strand.
AGGAAGTTCTTAGATCTTTTTTAAAATAAAGTTTTATTAATTTTCTACTATTACGTTTAATTAGTGCTTAATAAAAATTATGTTGTCTGGGTTATTTTGTTTGCTTAACAATATAAATTCTTAGATCTTCTATCTTCCTTTTCTTCACTATCAGATGACATAAAAGTGGTATCCTGTATAGTTCAAGATGCAAATTCTGTGGATTGTAGAGTCTGACCAGAATAGATGGGGTTAAAAACATTGCCTCTTGTCTCTCCCCTCCCCATCCCAATTTCCATGGATATTGAATGCCTGCTAAGTATTGAGTGTCAGAAGTTGCTTGTTTCTTTTATTGGCAATACTGGGCTAAATGTATAAATTGGCTGACCCGATCAAAAATAATTTCCTTTGTGACTAAAACACTGCCCAATAATAATCTGCCATTGCCCTTGATCTAAAAGTTTCGGAACTAACTTTGTAATTACAATTACAGCTACAAAGATCACTGGACTGAAAAATATGGAGGCCAAACTTTCACTAGTCAAAGAATACCCATATTCATCCTTAGCAGTTTGAACATTTACGCTAAGGCAAAGAAAAGGCTGGAAGTTCATAGGATGGAACCTAAAGGCAGGAATCTTAATGTTGCTACTGCCCCCTCCCCCAGGCCTGGAGTTCTCTGGGAGTAATCACACCATGTGGTCCTGCCTCCCTCCTATAGTATTTCTACTGTCAACTCCATATTTCCAAGGGAAAAGATTGTTATGGTCCAACATCGTCTCTTTAACACTGGTTTTGCGACAAATGAAGAACTCATATTTCAGAGATTTACTTGGCAGTAAATTGAGGGATGATGATGATGATGATGATAGCTGACTATTGTAGTTCCACTGCTGACCATTTTAAGGTGTGAGATCTGAGAACAATGCTCTATTTTAAAAATCAGATGGATTAAACACAGAGAAAGGAAACGTTTATTTTAATTTTAATTTCTTTTTAATTTTGCCCAAATGCCCAAAACAATTACAAGTGGGTGAAATAAAGACTAGGTTGCTGACAACAACAAAAATCACAATCAGTGGCTTACTCGTTAATCTGCCATAAACTGCTACAGGGATCCTGGGCACAGATCCACCATGGGCAGAAGGACCCAACGTTTATGATGGAACAAAGTATACAATAAACCAAGTTTGCTTTTCACAAATTCAGCAAACTTCATTAGAACAGTTATGAGAAGCAATTACCAGGCACAACGAAGCAGAGCCAGCTCCTGGGAAATAAAGCATCAAACATGACAATGCATTCTAGTTATGGATTTCTGATACTCTGTGATTCAGTGGTTCTCTAGATAAATTCCTCTTGTACCAGATTTCCTAGAAAAAGACCTAGTGGTCCATCGAGTCTGACCTTTGAGGTTTTTTTCTTGTTGTTTTTGTTCAGCTTCTGCACATGCGCATAAGAAAAAAAGTTCCCCCCCCAAAAAAAAATTTCCCAAATGTTTTTTAAAAAAAGATGGTGGCACCCACGGAGCAGAATCGGCTCCGTGACGTCACCAGTGGCCTACTATCTACTCGGTAGAACCGGTCCGAACCAGTAGGAACCCACCTCTGGTCTAAGGGACTCTGACAGTAATATCAACAGGAGAACAACAAGAGTATTGTTCTTTTGCAGGGGGCAAAGATTTGACTAGCTGGCTTTTTGTTTCAAAGGCAAAAATGGTACAGTAAGTGTATTGAAAGGATCGTCTTTCGCTACCCAGTTATGATGCTGTGTATCTGAGGGCTCCCGAAGCCTCAAATAAGATATATTTTTTCCTTTACAACTTGCTGTATGTTTGTTTAATCTTCTATTCTGATAGAATAGTTGAAGATGACCTCCACAGGAAACTCTTTTCATTTTATCTCAGGAGCATCTCTGTGAGGTAGGTTGGCTTGGGACAGGGCAAGTGAACTGAAGTCATCCAGCGAATTTCCAAGCAGCAGCCAGCCAGCCAGCCAGCTATGAGTGTGCCTGAAGCCTGGGAGATATTGATGACCACTAGAGCTGCCTGCTATTTCAAACAGAGATGTTTCCAGCTCTACCTTGAGATTTATTTGTTAAATTTGTTTGCTGCCCATCTCCCCTCTGGGGGGCTTACAACATTGAAAGCTATCAAAGCATAACACGTAAATATTTCTAAAAATAATAAAATGGCATTATAATCAGGAAAAGATTACAGTTGGAAGATGAGGAGCCAGAGAGCAGGAACCATCAACCACCTCCAGTTTGACACTCTCCCATTGGGGCCCCAATCTAGCTGGCAGAGCCAGGTCTTCAGGTCTTTATGGAAGGTCAGATGGGAGGGAGTAGGCCTCACTTTGGGGGTAAGATGTTCCAAAGGGGAAAAGCCACAGGGGGGAAAAAAGACTCTATTCCTGGACCCTGCCAGCTGGAATTCCTTGGCTGAAGGGGCTGGCAACAGGCCTTTTCTGCCCGCCCAAGTGGGGCGGGTCAGTCCCAAATGCCACAGTTTAGACCTGAGGTGAAGTTTACATGTCTGAATTGTGCTCTGTCACTGAGCTATTGCCTCTTTTTCATATTGGTACGTATTCCTGTGAATTACACAGGCCAAGATTGGATTGGTGCTGAAACTCTGAAGAGGAACAATTGAGTGAGATTGATTTTGGTTGCCGTATTTTTCTAGCGATTGGAGAAATAAATGAAAGGCAGACTTTGCAGCAGGTTGCCTGTTCCAGGGTGTGAATTAGTGTTTCCATTGCCAGAAGAAGGTTAAAAAAAAGATAGAGGGGTTTTTTTTTGTACGCTCTGAAAAGATCTGTCTTGTTAAACAATTACTCATACAACAGCCTTGCCAGCAGGGCAGCACGGGTAATGAAAAATTAACAGCAATGTGGTCCTGCCGACATCTGCATCCTCTTCCTCTCTTCGTTTAAAAACCCAGGAAAACTTCCCAAAGGTTCCTGGGCCTACCAGAGTGTGGCCTCCATATGCCAAGCAGAGTGTTCTGCAGATCTTGAGCCATTAGGCTGTCTTTCATATAAGGAGATGTCACAAAACCAGCAAAATGCAGGAACGCCTGATCTTACTTATGAGTAAAAGCATCAATCCGTCTACTAATGAACACAAGGATTGTACAGATCTTGGGACTGAAAGGTTAACAGATGCTTCTATGATGCTTCTATGACTCTTTAAAGCAGCTGCAACTTTTCTTGGGATCATACGACCATCCTCCATTACAATGCCTATTTGGAACATGCAGACATCCAAAGAACATCCAAAGCCCCGTCCTTCTCATTAACAACACTCCATCACCATCATGACCTTCAAAAGGCAAATAAAAAATTAAATTAAAAAATGTGGTCTGGTGACCAGAAAAAATTGCCCACAGCCCCTTCATATGAAACAAACTTTTTCTTTTTAGATGCAAGCTAAAAAAAAAAGTTACAAGCAGAGTGATTTGTCTTTATTTTTCCAGTGATTTTCTGATGTTAAAGCCATGCAGTTTTTAACTCTCAATAGAGAAATAAAAGTCTAAAAATCTAATCAGTGTTTGCTTTCTGTGGCATAATTTCAAATGAAGTATGTTCTGTCAAACTATGAAAATCCTTTTCAACTGTACTATAGCTGGCAGTATGTGTCAGAATGTCCTTTGAGATTGTTTTAGAAATTCAGCAGGATTCATATAGTGTGAAATGTCAATATATAGAAGGCCCGCAGTGAGGGATTTCAGTGGATAAATGTGAAGAAAAAAAATCAAAAGTCTGGATCTGGGATTGAAAGACTAGACACATTTATAATGTCACCAGATATGAAAAATGACCAGCAAAATGGAGAAAACTGAAAAATCAATAATGACATAAGATTTTGTCTGCACATTACAATATCTTTTTGCCTATTTAAAATGAGAAAGCTCACTTTTACTTTCTCACATACCCTTTGCTAATTTAGATATTTTGACTATATATATATGCAAGTCTTGGTGTATTCGGGTCGTGCTCGATGGAGAGACGGCAGCTCCAATCACGCTTTGCTCGCACGGGCATGAAGCCGAAGGCACTAGCCTGAAGATGACGAGTGAGACCTCGTCGAAACGTCGCCAAGATATTCTTAATCTTACATGGGAAAAGACCCAAATACGCCAAGACTTGCGTGTATGTATGTATATGTATATGTATGTATGAATGAATGAATGTATGTGTATGTGTATATATGTGTATATGTGTATATATATGTGTATGTGTCCCCATGACACCCCTAATTCTACACGGGAGAGAACCCGAACAAGAGACCTACATATATATATGTAATATATATGTATATATATATATGTGTGTGTGTATTTGTTTTCGTAGGTTTTCACGGGTATAGGTATGCAAGTCTTGGCATATTCGGGTCTTTTCCCGTGTAAGATTGAGGGTATCTTGGCGACTGCCTGTGGAGGCAGTTATAAGGAAGAAACGGCTGAGAACACAAATAGAAAGGGTCACTCAATAGGAACTATCTTCTTCCTTGCTTAATGCTTTTCTCTTTCTAATGCTAAGGATATTTCTATCCTTAGATTAAAATGACAACACAGCTTTAAAATAATAGTCACCTTAAAAAGTAGGAAAACAATAACGAACAGCTAATGTAAATAATTGGCATTAAGTACCAACTCAATATTGTTATGAACGTAAGATATCTAGTAACCAGTTCCATCAATCTTTTGCTGTTGACACATCTACACTAATGAATCACATCACATTTATTTTCTTGGCAAACATTAAAAAAATCCTTCAGAAGTGTTACATTTTTATTCAAGCACAGAAGTTTGTTCTTAGTATTTGGGAAGAAAGAGAGAAAGAGTTTTTATTTTATTTTATTCAATGTCTAAGCATAAGTATATAGATAACCATAACTTTATATGTCTACAAAAGATGTGGTTATAAAATATATAACCAGCTTACTTGCAGACAGATGAACTTTCAATCACACATTATAGCAATACTATATTTAACCTCATGCTGTTACTGTATTTAAATGAGTCAAAGTTATTTTAGTTTAGTTTGTATATGTTTCTCTGTATTATATAAACATTGGGAGACTATCTGAATACTTCAGCTGTCAAGTAAAATAAGAATGTTCTAATCTCCTATTTTAATTTTCTAATTGTTATTAACTACATTATTATTTAAGAATAATATAAAAATTAGTTTAAAAAATACAAATATTATAAGCTAAAGTAACTGCACTATAAACAGTCCTCCCCTTCTTGTTCCCAATGAACACATATAACTGCAGTTTGCAGACTGATTTATATTCCAAGAACAGGCACACAATTCTACAAAAGAAAGCACACATTTCCACATATTTATTTATTCTAGAGTGGTCATGTCCTACCTGGCAATCTCCTGTTTGAAAAACTGAGCAGTCTGGATCCATTTTATTAAAGATAAGGACCTACAGAATAGGTGCAAAGGTATTAGATAGCCAAGGAGGTTTGGATACCTGTCCAACAAAAGGAATCCCATGCAAAAATAATCTACCCCCAATCTTGCTCAGAAATTTAAACCTCATTTTTAGCACTGGTTTTCTTCAGCATTCAAATATAGCTTGGAATATAACTACAGCTTGGGAAAACGTTTTCATGAAAACTATCATTTCTGAGGCGGCGTATATAAAAATAGCACATTAATTTCTTTACTAAAGTTGGTTATAACCAAAAAAATCAATTGAAATCAGCTTTTGTAAATTGATTTCTCTTCTTCCATAGCTCAGCCCTGAAAAAGTGATGGACACTCCGAAGATGACAAAAAATCTTCCATCATCTGTCACTCTCCAGAATATCCAAATCTCTTCTTTTTTCAGAATTGTACAATGTTTTCAACAGGTAAAATTTCACCTATAGCTGCTGATTGCAGTCAAGGTACAGACTTATTTTCAAAATCTGTGTTTGAATCTGACACTTCCAATCAGGATATAGTGAGCTAGATATCCCTGAAGGAGCAGAGATGATGGAGATCGGCAGCCAACAGTAGATTCTGTCTGGCAAAATCTTTGGAGACAGGTGAGATTGCCCAACTTTGAACAAGTAGTTCTTGTAAGTGGGCTGTAGGAACCATAGTTTTTGAGGTTAGTTAGAAGTCAAGCTTATAGGGACGCAGTGGCTCAGTGGCTACGATGCTGAGCTTGTCAATCAGAAAGGTCGGCAGTTCAGAGATTCGAATCCCTAGTGCCATGTAACGGAGTGAGTTCCCATTACTTGTCCCAGCTTCTGCCAACCTAGCAGTTCGAAAGCATGTAAAAATGCAAGTAGA
>JANHFT010004074.1:16897-39787 GCA_032467955.1 Pseudoxenodon macrops
CGCTTCTCTTACCTGTCCCGCGGAGCATCGCCTTCCGCGCCTTTCTGTCGGAGGAACCCTTGGTGAAAGAAAACGTCTCACGAGTTCGAGATCTATTGAACTCGCGAGACGTTTTCTTTCGGCAAGGGCTCCTCCGGACACAAGGCAAGGGAGGCAACGCTACGAGGGACAGGTAAGAGAAGCCTCCCATCCCCTCCCCACCTGCCAGAAACGAGTCTCTATGAGACTCGTCACGCCCCCGCTCCTGCTCCATGAGTTTAGATGCTCGGCCGGCGTGAAGAACAGGGAAGGGAGGCGGCAGCGACGGGACATCGAGTCCCACGCTCGCCGCCTCCTGCACCCCGAAAATAATAACCACCACCACCACCACGATAATAAGGCCAAGGCCATATTTCGGGGTTCAAAAGAAAATAAGAACCCACCCACCCCCGATAATAAGGCCAAGGCCATATTTCGGGGTTCAAAATTTCGGTGAAACACGGTATAATAAAAAATGAATACCAACTAAAAATAATAAAAGAGAAAATAGATTCCATCCATCTGAGGCTAGTTGTCCTCTTATTCTCTTTCTTTCTACTTTTCTAGCGTCTGTTACTTCTCAAGAATAATAGTGAGTTCATGTTTGGTTAAGAACTGCAGTACTTGGTGTTTGTCCAAAATGAAGGCATAAGTAGCATAATAGTTAACTCTGTGTTCAATCAGTAGCAACATTCCTTGGCAAACTGACTAGAAATATAAATTGGATAACAAAGGTAGTGATTAGCAATTTGCCCTACTCACAGGAAGAGCTGAAGGCCCAAGGCAGATGTTGAACCAGATGTTCTGATTAATCATGAAATGGTCTCTGAGTTGGCATTTAAAGATTCATTTGGAGTTACTAAAGCCTGTTTATTATTATCACAACTAATAATTTGGAAAAAATTTGCAAGGAATCCTGAGCAACTTCTAATTCAATACAAGATGCAATGAATAAAGCTTAAAATTTATAGACTGATTATACACTAAAGCAAACAAGACAGAATGCTATATTAATTACAGTATTTTATTTTTGTAAATTGCTATAAAATACTTAAAGTAAGTGGATGATACTAAAGATCAGGCTGGCTGAATAACATTTCTATAAATCATGAACAATATTTTAATATCATGCCTAAATGATAGCAAATAATTATGCTCTGATCGTGTTTATGGTTTTCCTAGTTTGAATTTATACAAATGTTTATTCAAAGTTTATTAGAATGTAGATTTCTTTTTAAGAGCATAATCCTACTGCCATGAAGCACTACGTAAGTCCAATAAATAAATAAATATGAGTCTTTTTTTTTCTTTTGCAGATGTCCTGAAGGAACTGGTGCTGTTAAGCCCCCATGATTTTCTGCACACTTTAGTTCCTTTTCTCCAGCACAACCATTGCACATACCATCATAGCAACATACCAAGTATGTATATTCAGATGACAAGGTTATTTATACTTTTATATAGAAATACCAATTTACAATATAATATTAATCTATAAGAAAGTTGGAGAGGGGAAAAAGCCTGAAAAGGTAAAAAGGATTGAAGGTAAGGAAATCTTCCACAATCACATACCTATGAAGGAAGGATCTATATTATATATATTAACAAGATACTGGCCATTACAGATACCCTTTACTAAGCATGTAGGATTGCGTAGCCTCGCATAGCCTGGACTGGGAGGCTCTCATGCCCTTATAACCTCTCATTTAAACTATCATAAGACACACTATATGGGGTTACCCCTGAAAAGCATTTAGAAACTTCAACTGGTGCAGAATGCAACTGTTGCAATAAAGAGTACTGTTTTGCTCCTTATTCTAAGCTAGCTAGAGAACTTAAACTTAATAATAAAATCTCTGGGTATGAATCATTGTCTCTGCTATAGAAACAATATAAGAAAAAGAATAAAAAAGGGCAGCAAAAGCCTGTAGGTTAAATTTCTACTTGTGTGTAGAAACAATACAAATACAATGCAAATACAAAACAATATTACTTCAAAGCTTTAAAAAGGAAAGGAATAACTATTGTTTGATTCTGGGCTGCCTCTTGGGTACATGGTACATGAGGTAGCAGGGTTCATCCTCTTGGGTAAAAAGCTGAAAGTTGTCTTTGGTCTTCTCCCTGCCTTTTGCTATATGATCATCAGTCATGCCTTATTCAGAATAAATATTGTTTCAACCTGCGTGATATGAGGAGATGGGAAGCGACTCCTCTTATAGCAGTGTCAATTATGTTTCCATGTAGAGTAGCTGTATTAACAGCAGGCAAACGTAAAAAGTAGACCATGAAGTTAATTGTTGTACGTTTATTTATGGATGTTTTTCAAAAAAGATTGGATAACCATTTGTCTGAAATGGTATAGGGTTTCCTGCCTAAGGAAGTGGTTGGATCCTTCCAACTCTGTTATTCTATTCTATTCTAATTGATGTTATATTACTTTAAATAAAATAACAGTGATTAGTTGGCTTTGTAAGGAATAAAATGTAATGGGTAAGTTATATACCTAATTGTTTTTTAAAGTTCAAGTTTACTATTTGTTCCTGTCTACGTTTTCTATTATTTTATCTACCCAAAGAACAATTAAAAAAAATACTATGATTAGAATTATCTTTTTTAGGGGGCAGAGAATCGGGATGGCTACTCCTTGTAAAAAGGAAATAACACATTTTGTTAAGGCCTCTCCTTTCTCCTTTCCACTACAGTGTCTCTTGGTCCTTATTTCCCATGCCGTGAAAATCTGAAGTTGATAGGAGGCAAAAGTAATATCCGCCCACCTCGCCCTGAGCTTAATATGTGCCTTTTGCCTACAATGGTAGAAGCTAACAAGGTATTTTTTTTATTTTATTTATTTATTTATCGAATCTATATGCCATCCATATTGACAAAGACACTCTAGGCGACTTGCAAATATTTAATTAAAATGCACTACAAACATTAAAACAATAAAAAAGGATCTTGAATTTAAAATTCAATTAAAACAAAATATCTAACAGGAAAGTAAATGTAACATTTGATTAATCGAGTATGCCTTGATTGATGAGTCTTAAGAATAATTGTCATATGACGGTGAAGAGAATTGCAAAGCTGAATGTATTTGGTTTAATTAATTATATTCATTGGCCTAATTTATCACACATGTAACAAAATTCCAATGGCTGTTTTATTGCAGTAGTTTTCATAAGAGAGAAAGAAGAAAAATTCCTCTACTTGTCAATCACATCTTTGATCCCAAAAAATCCCTACAAATACTTTGGGTCCCAGATATGTTCAGTCTTTAAGTGAGAGTGAGAAAGTGGCAAATAAGAAAATAGTGCGTTTTTTTAACATCTTAGGTTTCCTATGCATTTATGTAAGTTTTAATAATCCCTAAAATTCCCAAGTTCTGTAGCAAATAATTTCTGAACCAGGTTCTGTAGTGTTTTAGCAAGAATTTATCATAGTCCTTTGAAAATAGCTCATTTTTCACATTTAGATATTATACTTTTCATGTTTTTATTTTGTAAACAGAACTTTCCTTAAATCTTCAGGGTAAAGATGAAGTTTATGACCGTATGCTACTAGATTACTTTTTTTCATACCACCAGTTCATCCATCTCTTATGCCGAGTTGCCATCAACTGTGAGAAATTCACAGAAACCTTAGTGAAAATGAGTAAGTATGAATTTGTAGCATGTCAAAGATTCATTTAACAAGCACATTAGTTCAGAGTTCCTCAAACGTTTTCGGCTTTGTGGACCAGTGGAGGGAGGAGATAAATCTGTGTGAGCATTTGGCACGCACACAGTTCTATTTGTGCAAGCGACGTGCACATGCACCTGCTTAAATGGAACATGTATGCTTGTCTGTTGCTTGAGCAAGTGAGGATGTACACTTCAGCCGTTTCTGTGGCCCAGTTGCAAACCTCTCACAACCCACTAGTGGGCCATGGGCCACAGGTTGGGGAGCCCTGCATTAATTGACAAGGCCTGTTCTTTAGAGCATAGGCCAATGCTTAGCAAGCCTTGTGTATATGGAAGAGTAAATTGCAACATCAGAATTAATAAGCGTTTAATTTTTAAATTTATTGAAGGTAAGCAGATTATATTAATGAATATTTTCTCTTTCATAAAAATTACATGGAAGAATTGCTTTATTCAGTTTTCCAACTGATATGCTAAAATAGCAAGTTGGGATTAAATGAATTAATATCTACCTTTTTAGTCAAAGCCTATTTGTAAATTCAAAGATGTAGAATTTTATTTAAATTGTAGTACATTGCTACCTAACTGCAGAATAAACTAGAAAGACAGGGTAATTATTTACACATCTAACAGTAAAACACAATAAACAGTGAATTGGAGTACATTTATATTTAAATTACTTCTATTAATCACATCTTGATTTTTGATTGGAAATTGGAACAAGATCATTTGGGTAGTGACTGTAGATTTGTTTTATTTTGCAGTTAAACTGTAGTTTGTGCCTTTTAAAATAAATTATTTATTTATTTAACTTGCAACTCCCATTGTAGTTTCTATTGTTCATTATACCTTGTTTTCTTCATAACTGTTAAGAGTTAAACAACTATATTTTTCTTAAATCTATACTTTTATAATCTTAAAGAACTTAATTACATTTTTATTTTTAAAATGTAGGTGTTCTTGTTGCATATGAAGGCTTACCTCTTCACCTAGCTTTGTTTCCCAAACTTTGGACTGAGCTCTGTCAAAGTCAGGTAAAATTAATTTATCTCTGAAAGGGATGTTTTTATTTGAAAAGTAAAGGTGTGTGTTTGATCATCATTTAATGACGGATGATGAATAGAGATGTCCTACATTCTTATACAGGCTTTCTCATGCCACAGACTTAGACATTTTTCTAAAAGTTGCTAAGATTCTAATAACTCAAAATGTAATAGTTTATTGTGGACAGAACTTGATTTTAATCAATTTATTGTTTTATTAATAAAGGACAGGCTGAAAGATACTGAGGAATTGTTACAGACTGGTACTCTTAGAAATTTTTGAGTTCCAATGAATGACTTATGCGTAAGATCTTTGTGTAACGAACTGAAATCACATATCCACAATAGATATGTGGAAGCTCTGAAGCTCTGATCTCCTTTCTCTTTTCAGTCTTCCATGTCAAAGAATTGCATCAAGCTCCTATGTGAAGATCCTGTGTTTGCAGAGTATATTAAATGCATCCTAATGGATGAGAGGACATTTCTTAACAACAACATTGTTTACACTTTCTTAACTCATTTCCTTCTCAAGGTATGAAAAGTAGTTATGCCTAGGTCAGAGCTTCAATATAGATTGTTTTCCACAGACACTTACTCTTGTTCTTTCAAATTCTACATCCGTACTTCAGTTTACAGTAGGAAATAGTGCTATGATGAGATCATTTCACTGAATTGCAAATTAAATTTCAGAATCCCTTATTTTACAGGTACAAGGACAAGTGTTTTCCGAAGCAAATTGTGCTGGAATAATCAATAATCTGATTACAAATTTGATCAACCAGTATCAGAATCTAGAATCAGAATTTGCCAATCAGCGAGTTGAAATTTTTAAAGCAAGTTCCACTTTAAATGGGGTAAATAAACTTTATTTTCTCTTCAAATATTGTATTGATCTTTGTAAAGCATTTTTCTTTCTGTTCCTCAGATGAAAATGTTCAAAATGACAATCCTACAGTCACAAGGATACATACATACATACATACATACATACATACATACATACATACATACATACATACATACATACATACATGAACCAAACAAAATGTAGTTAGTTATCAAACATCTAAATTGTATTAATCTCTCTCTCTCTCTAATTACATACACACACATACACATACACATAGAAGGGGCTCAGTGGCTAAGACGCTGAAGAAGGGACATGGCTCAGTGGGTAAGAACCTGAGCTTGTCAATCAGAAAGGTCAGCAGCTCGGCAGTTTGAATCCCTAGTGCCGTGTAATGGAGTGAGCTCCCTTTACTTGTCCCAGTTTGTCCCAGCTTCTGCCAATTTAGCATTAAAAGCATGTAAAAATGCAAGTAGAAAAATAGGGACCACCTTTGGTGGGAAGGTAACAGTATTCTGTGCGCCTTTGGTCTTTAGTCATGCCAGCCACATGACACGGAGACATCTTCGGACAGCGCTGGCTCTTTGACTTTGTAGCGGAGATGAGCACCGCCCCCTAGAGTCGGGAACAACTAGCACATATATGCAAGGGAAACCTTTATCTTACACACACACACACACACACACACACACACAAAATTAATTAATTTAGGACGTGTCAAATTTTCCAACTTTCAATTTCCAAATATTAGGGGTGCTCAAAGATTAATTGCTACAGTAGTTCTTAGCTTCTGGATAGAACACCCATGCCCAGAAAAATTTAAAACAAAATTTAAAAGTAGGTGCCTCTGTGTTCCAAGAACAGCTTGTATCCTGAATTATGATGATGAATTATTGCACAGCCAGACAGATGTTTGAACTATATCTGGCATATAAAAATAATACAAAATCATCCAAAAACATAAAATCGGGCAGCCCAGACTAAAATGATCCAATAAACAACAACGTTAAGAAAACAAAACTGGCTTAAATAATAAACATCAATCCCAGGCCAGATGTGCAAAGTTTCTGGAGCTGTAGGAGAAAGGATGTTGTCCTTATCTCTGGGTGAGACTGTTCTAGAAGGTAAATGATAAAAGGTGATGTTGGTTAGTAGAAGGGAGTTAGCCAAAATAAAAACTTTGAAACTAGACATTTTGAAGAGTGGAAAGAATAAAATGGAAACTTAGTTCTAATGTAAATTGTTTGTTAACAGTTAAAACTTCATTTATCAATAATACAGCATATACATACATACATATCCATTTTCTTCTTTTAATAGATATATCCATGTTACTATGTGTTTTGATTTTTTTTAACCTCATTACAATCCTTTTATTTAACACAAATACATATTTTCAAAAAAAAGCTATGAATGAACAGATCATTATTGAGGTTGTATATTATTGTTCAATATATTGGTAAAATAATATTCCATTATATTGTAGTATTATATTTTACCCATTATAATAGTTATAATCAATACATTATTTATAGTAAAAGATGCTGTCATCTTTCTCCCATCTGAGCATAATACAATAAAACTAACTAAACATTAGATTTAAAGCTGTGACCACCATTGTTAATACTTTCCACTTGCCTCCCTCTTGATTTAAGCTATAAATATAGGATAAAAACAGAAGATCCAAAATTTTAAACTGACATGTAAAAAGGAGTCAGAATTTTATTCTGCAGTAATAAAAATATATGCAATTTCTTTGGTTACTATTTATATAATCTCTAAATACACACAGAGAACAAATTAATTTATGAAACACAATTTCATTAAATACATTGACTTACATTTTCTTTTATAGGACCTTCGAGCTCTCACTTTACTGCTTTCTGTGCACACCCCCAAACAGTTGAATCCTGCCCTAATACCTACTTTGCAAGAGCTACTAAACAAATGCAAAACTTGTCAACAACAAAAAAGCTCATTGCAGGAACAAGAAGCCAAAGAACGAAAAACTAAAGGTTTGTTTTGTTTATTTATTAATCAAATGTATAGCCCATCCATCTCACCATCCAAGTGACTGATGGCAGTCAGTTTACAAGTAAAAAAATTGTTTTGGGGATCTTATTTAACTTTTCCTTGCTGAATCGTGTCTGAAAGTATCTACTGATTGTTCTGAGAACTATTCAGTTGGAAATATTCTGGGATACACCCCCCCCTATTAAACTCAAAAAGTAAAATCAGCAGAGTCTTGCAACAGCTTGAAAACTAAATATTTTTCTGCTTGTTGACAGGAACCCAGTTTGTCATGTAAGTTGAGTAACAAGATGGTGATAATCATCTTAAAGCTTGAATGTATATAAAATAGAGAATATTTCCTAAGCAATGTGCACCAACTAGCTAGCAAGAGGGAGCTAGCTAGGTTGAAGCTCTCAAACATTTCACAGCATCTTTGGGAAGAGAGGAAGAAAGATATATATATATATATATATATGTATGTATTTAAATGTATTTTAAAAAAGTAGTATTTTTGCTCTGCCAGTAAAAATAATTCATTATGACAATTGATATCTGTATTATTTCATTAATATTTATTTTAACTGTACAGATGATGAGGGAGCAACTCCAGTAAAAAGAAGACGGGTTAGCAGTGATGAGGAGCATACAGTAGACAGTTGCATCAGTGATTTGAAAAATGAACCTAGGGAAGCCTTGACTCCAACCAGCACCTCGGATAATGAGACAAGAGACTCCTCCATCATTGACCCAGGCACCGAACAGGACCTGCCTTCCCCTGAAAATAGTTCTATTAAGGAGTACCGTATGGAAGTTCCTTCTTCATTTTCTGAAGAGATGATGCTAGCTACTCATTCACACCATGGGGAGGAGCAGCTGGGCAGCGGGAGATTTGAAGAATGTAAAGATGTGAAAGAGCCGTCAAGCTCCAAGGATTCCCACATTATTGAAGATGATACAGAGTTTCCCTCCACATCTATTTCTGCTGTTCTTTCTGACCTCACAGATTTGAAGAACTCTGAAAGTCAAGCTTCCCAGGACCCTGAGTCTGGCTTATCACTTAGTTGCAGCCATTCCAGAGGACTGTTGAGTCACATGCAGCAGCAACATCAAGACATTTTAGACATCCTTTGCAGGACCATTGAATCAACAGTTCATGTGGTTACAAGGATATCTGGCAAAGGAAACCCAGCTGCTTCTTGACAGTAGAGAAGCATGCGTGCTTTTAAAGTCTTTTTTTCTCCCTTTTAAAAATGCTGTTTGTATAAGTTCTGCTTATTTCTGTTTTGTGCTTCAGTTTGTCCAGTGCTTTCTGCTTGAATGGCAAGATGAAATTTATATGCTTAATTGGTCAGGCAGAACTTCAAATTAAAAAAACTTATTTTGCATCTACCGTATGTTTTCTTAAAGGGCAATCAAATAATGAATATGTTTATGTAATTCAAAGTTCACTGTGGTGGCTTTCATTTAATATGCCTGTCTGGGAGAGCAGGGACTCTTTGCCCTGTATGACGTAATTGAAATTTAACTGCATTTTTACGGTGTATAATATGGTGTCCTCTGTGCCAGTTTTGTACCTTACAAAAGAGGCAGCTTGCCTCCAATTGCTGTGGTTCTAATTATCAAAATTAAGTTTACTTGTATACTAAACAACCACAAAAACTTGATTCTATAAAGAATCCTCTTTAGTTGTGGCCTGACAGTATACACACATACAAATACACACACACACACACACTATATATATATATATATATGTATGTATGTATGTATGTATGTATGTATGTATATGTGTGTGTGTGTATATGTGTATGTGTATATATATATTATTATATACTATATTATTTAAAAATGGATAGCAAGCAAAATACAGTGCTCTCTATTAAGTTATATTATACACTATAGATCTTATTTCAAAAGGTTTCTTCAGATTATTATTGTACAAACGCCTTCCTGATGATGGCTCTATTTTTCTGTCTATCTTCTATGCAATTAATTTGTCAGCATGACTGATAACAAGGTTACAATGTATGTAATTTAGGAGAGAGATGTGTTTTTATCTAAATATTGTCTTTCTGGCCATACCAAGATACATAAGGCCAGTATTTTGTCTTTGACCATGGTTGTCCTGAGAAACTTGCAAACAGGGTAGGAATGTCAAGCAACATGTATGTCCATGCTATGTATTATTTATGTGTCATATTGATGCCAAGATTTCCTATATATTTATAATCCAGATGGCTATCCAAAACAATAGTATTAAGGTTGCAGTCCTAAACATTTCAAGAGAGCACCTCAGCACCTAGCTCTTCAGATCTTCACTTTTAGGTGAAAAGACATAACCTTTGATTCCTGGCAACTACGTGGTCAATTCCCTGCAATTTTCCTGACAAGATTTCAGAATTATTTTGCCATTGCTTCCTTCTAAGGGCTGAGAGTGAGTGACTGACCCAAGGGCACCCAGCTGGCTCTGTGCCTAAGACAGAACTAGAACCTGGCATCTGGAACCAGGTTCTATGGCAGTGATTTGTTTACATAATTCATTACAAGACATGTGCAAAATCCTTGAGATAGCTAAGACTGAATCTGGGACTTCTGCCTGCAAAATATATATTTCCCATATAACTATGGTATTACAAGTTAATGATGGGAAACAATGAGAAACAGTGAGGGTTTACCAACCAATGTTTTATGGTCTTAGTTATACCCAGATAATTGGGTTTAGTTATCAAGCCTGGCTTAACATAATATGTGAAGCAGACCAGCGTTCATAGGGATGTTGCCAAAGTGAAATTTGATTTTGCCACTATTTTTACTACCAACAGCATCTGATATTTCCTCATTTATAGTAATTGTATCCTGTTCCAATATAAGATAATATATATGTAGCTGAACTGCAGAGTCCTTGGTTTTTTTTTTGAGCTTGGTTGTTCGCTTGCATATGTTTCTTCACCTGACAATGTAGTAGAGCTTACTGATGAGGTTACTATGAGGGTAAGAAAATTTCTGCAAGTGAACAAGCAAGTCCAGAGAACATCAAGGACACCATTGAATGCTGTCTCAAAACAAGTTTTTTTGAATGATTGATTTTAGAATAAATTAACATAAACACAATTTAAATAAGAAGAACCAGCTACAGCCATGTTATCCTAACCAGCATAAATTACAATGCAACTTCTCTTGATAATTGAAACTTGAATAATCTCTGCTTAATTGACATCCAGTTTTGGCACATGGGATCTTCGGAAGGAAAGAGAAAGCAGCAATTTGTGACAATAACCAACTTAAAAAGCACACCTTAAGGTCACAGATGTGTCACTGAGTATTTTAACTAGATTTGTGATTAACCGGTGTGAGGTTTAAAACCAACACTTTCATTGAAAACACACTTTGGAAAAGGTTAAAAATATAGAATTTAAACACTTGAGGGTGTATGTGAAGAGCAAATGGATGGAAGATGTCCTGGCAGATTGACATGGAATGATTGAGCATTTGTTAAGTGTCTTGTTTCTGTAGAGATCTTCAATTCCAAGCTCATGACTTTATTCTTCTCGCTGAGAATAACTCTATACCAAAAGAAAACCAATAAATTGTAGCAATTGTTAGGATGAGAAGATGGAACCCCCTTCTACCTGTTGCATTCTTTCTTGTTACCTTTCCATTTAATGGAAGAGATCAGTAACAACATTCTTCTGGTTGTCAAAATCAGATGCAAATGAACCACTCATATTATACAAGTTCATAGCCACATCATGAGCAAATCACTTCCATACTTTATTGTTTTTCTTCTTACACCATCTACATTTACTCCTTTACCATTTTCAGCATTTTCATAGCACTTATGACTTCCTTTTCATCCATTTTTAAAGGAGGGATACAAAAGTTACGAATAGCGCAAAGAGCCATGGAAAGATACATGCTCGGCATTACAAGACAAGATAGAAAGACCTGCACATGGATTAACAAACAAATGAAAATATAGGATATCATCAAGAGACTAAAAGAATTGAAATGGAAATGGGCTGGTCACATAACAAGAACAACTGATGGCAGGTGGATCAAGGCAGTCATAGAATGGATCCCACTTGATAAAAAGCATACAGGAAAGAGTCCTAAAACAGAATGGATTGATGATATCAGCAAATATTGTGGGCAAAAGGAAGCTCAGGGCCATATTTGTTGGAAACATGAGGAAGAGGCCTTCATCCTGCAGTAGACAGATAATGGCTAAAATAATGATGACCTAACATTTATAACACAGATTTCGATTCCACATTATCATCCCCCTTCAACAATATAAATAAAAGCTACACTTTCATTTCCCTGCAAGTAATATATATCAACTGTATTTTACAAAATTAATCCACCAGTTTAGAGTTGTTAGGAGATGGGAAATGTGCACATTTAATAAATCATAATGAGGCTACTTAATCCATATCCTTTCTATTACATTCACAAATATACAATATATTCATGCAATGTTAGAAAGACTGTATAATTAAATGAGGAATATGGATCTGAATATTAATGTATTAAAGACCAAGGATTTGACAGGGAAAATGGAATGAACAATTTCAAGTTACACATAAATGATGAAAAACTAGAGGAAGTAGATAAATCTTTGTACATTGGCAGAATGTTTATTAAAGGTGGAGAAATGGAAAGAGAGTTATTAAAATGTACAAACGCTAATTAAAAGTTACATGGTCTGTTGCTTAAAAAAAGGAGTAAAATTGGTAGAATATGATTTGGGAGCCAGAACAGTTTGGTGTAGTTATTAAGACCCTGGAGTAGAAACATGGAGATTATGAGTTCTAGTTTCACTTTAGACCAGAGATGGGTTCTGAATTCTACTGCCGGTTTGCTCAGGGTTGGGTCTCGAGCGCGCACACAAAGAGCGTGCACAAGCACATGTGCATGCAGCAGTCAAAAACTACCTTCTGCGCATGCGCAGAAGCAAAATCCAAGATGGCGGCACCCACGGAGCCACCAACAGAACCGGCTCTGTGACGTCACCACGGAGTTACTACCTACTCTATAGAACCGGATAGGACTAGTAGGAACTCACCCTTGCTTTAGACCCAAAGTCAGCTGGCCCTCAGCCGTAAAAAGTAGGGTCTCTCATCTATTATCTGCATCTCATCAATAGCCCAATTCTAAAATTATTCTTAAACCTTCCTTCCTGAAAGATGAAAGCATTTCCAGGCTTAGACTCTTAGCTTCTCTCAGATCTGTACTTCCCATTGTTGTCCTCCTAGTCCTGTTGTCTTGCTGGAATGTATACATTTGATAGGAGGAATCCAATATTGAGTGACAGTTTCTTTTGATTCTTCTACTTTCTTCTACTACTGAGTCAACAAAGTCACATAGAAACTTCATCACTAACATGTTGAGAAATCAACTGACACAAGAATAATGGTTCTCTATTTCCAACAAGGTTTGCCACATTTGGATGTGGTATTTGGAGTGGCTTAGAAAATTAAGAATACGAAAGGACTATGGTGGAAAAGTTTATAATAGAGCAACAAATGCTATTGAACAGATGACAGGTGATCTAATTAGAATCAAATTAGTTGTATAGCAAATAATCTCAGAAAAACACACCATTATACTGCATGTATTTTTTTTTCATATAGGGAACAGAAAAATGTTCTCTAAAAGGAGGTGTGGAAATTTGTCATATACAGACAAATTATTCTTTTGAACCCTAATCATTACTGGATTACTAAAGCTTGGTACATGGAGTTTTTGTTCTGGCTTTATTATATTATATCTCCAAGCTTTCCCTGACAAATTGTGAAAATGAAATTTAAATGTTATTTTTAAATTTTGGGTCAGGTAAGGCAATGATGATCATATGCTCCTTCATGAGAGCCCAATCAAAATGTCATTGGGTTTCATAGCTTTTCTGAATATTCTGGCTGATACTGAGAGGCAGATTAATGAGTTTAATCTCGTCTTCAATCAGAGAATAAAAATCTCTACAATCTCTGCAACTCAAATATGAAATATCTATAACCAGCATTCATTGAACAGAAATGTTTTGTTCCTGCCATATTTCAGTTACCAAACCTGTTTGTCAAACTTGCCCTGAATAATATGCCAAAATGAACTGAGTGGACTAATTTAGTCTAGTTGTTAAGGGACCAGGGTAGAAAAGAGGAGATTGTGAGTTCTAATCCTGACTTGGGCACCCAGTGATAGGGGGACTTTGTGCAAGTCACTGTCCCTCAGCCCAACCCACTTCAGACAATTGTTGTTGTGGGGAAAATAGAAGGAAGGTAAAATAAATAATAAATAATAAAAGTCAATTCCTTTAGTTTGTCTTAACATGAAGTGGCATTTTTGAGGGAGGCTCAGGTATATACAGTATCACAGAAACGTTTTCTAGGAAGCAATCAAGGGACATCACCTCTTTACTTATATGTCAGCATGGCATAACTATTTAATGTGTCCACGTGCCATTTAGTACAAGATTATTAGGATATAAATAACAATGCGGTTGATGAGTTATGAGTTATCATAAGAATAATTTTAAACAATTTCTCAAAAAAGTAAAGCTATCACTGTAATATTCAGTGTTTACAAGTTAAAATGTGGAATACATTAACTTGGATGGTTGATACTAATGCTGATGGGAGAATATAGTGTTTAGACAGTAAATTTAAATGTAGGCAAAGACAAAAATAAATTGATTTATAGCAAATTAGTGTGAGAACAACCTCCAGGGATTTATGGAATAACCATCACTTCTGTAGTGCATAATGAAATCTTTTATGACTTTTATGACAGGGTACTAGCAGTTGCTTCACGAAAATCAAAAGTATTGTTAAACTAAGAATTGATTGATGCTCGAAAAGTAAGTATTCTTTGAGCAGGAGTGAAAAAAGCAAATAAAATCTATAATGCATTAGAGATGTAATCTCTAATCTATAATGTAATCAGAGTAATAGAGGCAAGCGGAGTGGGAACAATGGTCAATAAAGCAAAAATGTTGTATTCAGTTTTTCTGGGGAAGGACTGCAATAAAAAAATTTCAAGGTGGTTGGACTTTATATAGCAAAGGGGTGGGGAATTGTTGGCAATTAATAATGGTTAACATAAATTCTCATGGATTTTTGCAGATGTACAATGAACTCGATATTTCAAGAGATGTTCAAATCTCAAATTTATTGCATATTTCTTTCTATCATTTTCATATTATGAAAAAAAAGAGCATCTAATTCAGTGGCAGCACCTAGCTGATCTTAGCTAATCTTGAGAAGCAAACCTTGTTGGATCTGGTCAGAATTTGGATGAGATTACAGCTAATGCAGCTGGAATACAATACTGATGCATTCATTAGGAATGGAGCTTCATTTAAAGCACAGGTGTCAAAATCAAGGCCCAAGGCCTGCAGGGTGCTTAGATCTGGCCTGCGGGGCTGCCTTGGAAAAAGCAAAGGACTGGCCCACAGTGCCTCTGACAGCGAAAACGGAGCTTGGGAGGGCTGCAGACGACCCTCCCGAGTTCCATTTTCTCTGGCAGAGGGTTGCAGGAGGCCATCATGGCTGAAAACGGAGCTCAGGAGCCAGTTTTCTCTGGCAGAGTGCTCAGGCCACCAAAGGCACCCCCAACATGAATGACATCAAGCTGGCCACACCCACCCTGGCCATGCCCAACCCAGGCCCCCCGAAGTCAAAAACAACCCTGATGCGGCCCTCAATGAAATAGAATTTGACACCATTGATTTAAAGAAAACTTTACTTCATTTTATTATATTACAAATTTCCTTACCGACAATTCCAATGTAGGAAAAGCTCATAAAGAAATAACTAAATTGATAATATTACCAGTACGATTAATAAGCCATTGCAAGAAAGTTAGTAGATAAAGCAAGTTTTTTTATTTGGTTTTTTTTTTTAAAGAACATGGAAATTATAATTTTCTAAAAACAAAACATGAACTTAAAACAGAAATAATTCAGGAAAAGAAATTGGACTGTTTTCTTTCTTTCTTTCTTTCTTTTTAACAAATTTATTTAGCTATGTGTCTCTGGATGGCATACAATAAATAAAATAAACATAAAACATTAAGTTATTATTTTTTGACATAAGAATTTGTTAAAGTTTATAAATAAAAAGATAAACTAATAAAAACTACTGAAAATATGAAAATTGGAAAAATACAAAAATATTGAGAGAGGAAAAGAGACAAAAGACAACTTTGGAGGAATTTTCAGCTAAATTGGAAGGTCAAGCGAGGGTCAAACTTGCAGTCATTACATTTCTATAAAAGCCATAAGCATGACCTCCCATAGAATCCATAAAACCTTATCTTGTCATTCCCAGGGGAAGCCAAACAGTTTGGTAAGATTCTTGTACCATAGGTGATAAACAATAAAATTTCAGCTTGAGGCTATTCGCAAGTGGTTCTGGTTGCTTGTGCCTCATATGACTCCCTTCACCCTCCAGATAAGTATAAGCAATTTCAGTAACTTAACATCTTTTTTGGTAGTTCAATAATAATTAAAAAATGATACCCTTCCCATATCCAATCACTTATCAATATCAGATTATACTTTTAAAAATTGTTCAGTCCTAATCAGCAAAAGAGCTATTAGGAATAGTAACTATATATTTTAATCTGAAATCAATAAATCTATTTTTAATCCAATTTATCACTTTCTCTAAATCATTAAACAAACACACACACACCCATTTATAAACCATTCTTTAAAGCCTTATCATTCAATCCTGGTGAAAAAGAAATCCAATTAATATCTACCAGAAACCATAGTGAATATATTTTAACCCTGATCAGATAAATTCACTTTATTAATCTTCTGTTTTCTTTTTAAAAGGATAATCTTTAATCCCATCAAATAACATCCAGAAGTTGATTTGTTAGCATTTTTTTAAAATTTGTCTCCTTTTAGAGCTTGAATAATTTCTCTTTGTCTATTATTAGGAACAGTTTGATTAGTTGAACAAGTTCTTTTTATAAACCCAACAGGTTAGAAAGTCTTTCTTCTGATTTATTATTTGTATGACTTTTTAATTTTATTTCCAAAACTATAATACAAAATTCAACAGAAAAAAGGGAAACAACAAAGCAAAGACTAAACACATTCATTTAAAACAAACGTACACATATATTGTCCCCGCAATTGAATATTGAGATACATTTCAACAATAATAATTTCCTCCCTTGCAAAACAGGTCTACAATTCATAAGCTTCTACAGCTCTATTTGCCAAGTTAATTTGACCTATCATCTATTTACTTTTTTTTTTAAAGTTAATCAGTAAAGCCAACACTAAATTTCAAAGCTCTCTTTTAACAATCTATTGTGACACAATGTTTAGAATGCAGTATTGCAGGCTAATTCTGCAGTTCGGCTGTTCGATTCTCACCAGCTCAAGGTTGATTCAGTCTTCCATCCTTCCAAGATTGGTAAAATAAGGAGCCAGATTGTTGGGGTCAATATCCTGACTGTGTAAACCACTTGGAGAGGGCTGTAAAGCACTGTGAAACAATATATAAGTCTAAGTGCTATTGTACTTCACATGCAGAAAGTCCACGACGGCTTATAATCTACCATAAACCACTGCAATCATTATCTGTGATCAGTCCAGGATCAAGTATGTTCAATTGATTCTTAATAATAAAAGTTTTTCTTAAAATTATAATTGGGATCTTTTCCAACAATTGCATCTCATTCCCCAAGGTCATAATTCTCTGTTGTATCTCCACGGCACTTGTTCAGTAATTTTTCGTACAAATCGAACCACATTTCTTTAACAGTTGTCTTCTGATTGAATATAATAAATCTATTCCACAATCTCCATCAGTTTCCTTAAGGAAGTCAAGTTCACTGCTGATCCATACTACCATCTCTAAGCCTTTTAAATTCATACCACTTTCAGCGTTCTTCAACAAACCTGCAATTCTAAAACAAAGCTCCTTCTCCTTTAATTCTACCAGCAACAGACTTCCAATCCACCCAACTGTGTTATTTAGCTGCTATTACCTGTATCTGAGTATCATCGTTAGGTTGATTTATGATTGTTGTTAAATCATCAAACCTTTATCCAATTTTTCATTCAGAGTTTGTAAGCATCCTTTTTTCAAGTCTTCCAAGAAGACTTTGACATTAAATTGATTTGGCTCTTGTCTTTCTTTTATCTCTCTTTTTGTGGACATTGTAAAGAGTATGTTAATCCTTAATTTATTGTTTTCATTCTTAATATAATCTAAATTTCTTTTAAGGCAGACTTTCACAACAAAACGTAGGCAATTCCTCTCAAAAACAAAAGAAGCAGATGTTCCATAACAAAATGTCTGCAGAAAAAGTTAAGATATTTCCCATAATAAAGAGTAAATAAAAAAAGAAAGAAAATTCCCATCTCTTCAGAGGAAAAAAGAGAGAATAAAGATATATAGCAAAGCAAAATAAAGCAGCAAAGTTATTTTAAAAACTAGTAAAATATACAGTCCTTGCAGTAGACTGGTGCGGATGTAAATCAAATCAGATCACTACCAAAGAGAAAGTCTTTGTGCTGTCGCCTTCCAAGCAGCAAAAATGAAAGTGTTTCCTGATTTCAGAGCAAAGCAATAAAAAAGGTAAAAATTTCAGTGTCCAGCAAGGAGGCATAAAATAAATCAGCATTCAACCAGACAATTAAAAATGTAGGACAAAAGCAAAAAAACACAAAAATGTTCAAAACATATTTAAAACCAAGGCACACCTAAAAAAAAAATCAAACGCTGACAGGGAAAGATGGAGACTCAACCCTCTGGCAAGGACACAGTCATCAGAGAGTCATCTTGGGTCATTCCTAGTTGCTCCAGTTCAAATCTGGGAAGCACCATTAAGGTCAGAGGCAACTCACTCATTCTCCCCCACCTTTGTCAATGGTCTGAGCCAGTCTATTCTACATAACAAAGATCTACCCTCTTCAGGCAGCCACATCTAGCAAACAGAAACTCACTACATGGAAAATTACAGCCTAAAAGATTAGCTAAGACCTGGGAGATTGACAGCCAATCAGAGTGCATATCCTATACAGGAACAGGAAACTTGGAGGTGGGGCCCAACAGAATGTATAAAAAACTCAGGGATTTCCAGCAACTCTCTCTCCTTTCCTTCTTCAACATCTTGAAGCATGATTGTCTTTTCCCCAGGACCTCAAATCATGTGGTCCTGCTGTCCACCATTAAACCATCTTTCCAAGCAGTCACCATATTTCCAGAGTCTTTTTCCCCACTTGGAACTGAACCCCCGAAGGACATTTCTTCCAACATCATCAACTGGTTTTCTTTGTAAATCAATTTTGCCAGATCTAGAACATCTTTTTCCTCATTGCTTTTGTAATGTAGCATTTTAAAAAAATCAAATTGGTCAGTCTCTGTTTTATCCAATAAAATTTGTTGCTTGCTATATCTTCTGCTTTAATATCAAACGTATCTTGTAAGTACCGGTAACTTCTCAGTAAATTGTTTCCAAGCTGCATTAATTTCTTCTATAGCCAAATAGTGTTGCTTCATTGTATTAATGGGTCTGATAATTTGTAACTTAGGGTTTGCCCAAATGAAGTAACATCATCCATCAGTGCTAGTAAGGAGTAGGGTTTGTTCTCAATTTATATTCTAGCCCTGTCAGTGTTAGTAGGGAGTGGCCTTAGTGGTTCTTTGGTTGGGTCTGTTTACTGTTAGCTTATATGGCAGTTCCTTGATTGGGATATTGTTTACTTCCTGATTTTTGGTCTGATGTTAACCTTAGTGTTAATTATTGTCATTATTACTATAGGTTGGTATTATTCATAGGGAACAGAAGTTTCATAGTTTAATTCAGAAATACATCACACTCTATTTTAGAAGACAATGTAGAGTGAACAATTATATTTGGTGTACAATCCCTGTAAAGATTCGTATTGATACAAGTAAGCCTCAGATGATGATCACTCATTCAGGTGACCATTCAAACTTTAATGAATGAGGGGACTTACAGTGGCCCCATGGCCATATGATTGCGATTCAGATGCAATAGAAACTGACACCCATCTCTGAAGCTTGTGCAACAATTCCAAAGCCTTCATAATAGATGGCAACAAAATTATCTTCTGTCATGCTTACTGGGCTTGTTTCAGTGATGATCATGGGGTTGGATCTGCAAGAGGTACTTACAGAAATGTAAATAGTAGAATCTCCTGTTTTGCATTGCACAAAAATGCACAAAAATGCTAAGCATTCCAGAGGTAGTAACTTGGCAATGACATCATAGAGCCAATTCCTTCGGTGTGTCCATGTGCGCCACCATTTTGGATTTTGCTTCTGCGCATGCACAAAAGCTATTTTTTTATTGCTGTGTACACGTGTGCTTGAGGCGTGACCCTGAGTGAACCGTCAGCAAAAAGAACCAGAACCCACCCCTGAAGCATTTATTTTATTTTCTAATCAATTGGGCCTAATGAAGATGAGGACAGTAAATTAGAAACTATGGAGTCCATGGTGCTCTCTGAGCTGATTGTATAAATCTCCTTACCCTGACCTCTAATAGAAAAGTATTAGAAATTACTTTATGGCGGACTTTGGACATGTATAAAAGTTGAAGTAGAGTTTAATTTGATGGCAACTTTTTACTCTCTATGTTGAAGTGTGCATATGAATTTACTTATGGATGTCTATATATGTGTGTACATATACACACATGTATGCGCTTACATCTGTACACAATACTGCTTATCAAAATCTTTAATATTCTCAATCCTTCTCAAAGGTTTTTTTAAGCTTATTCATACTTGAAGTGACCTATTAGTACCACGAAGCCATTAAAGATTAAGTGATCTGTCCTCCTTGGATTTGCGGGAGAAAAAAATACATACAAGAGGCATTCAAAGTACTTTCCTCCTAACTTTCCTTGCAAGATCTATCTAAGATTCAGCGGAGTTACATTCAGAAGAGATGAGTACTGGCATTTTTTTCATAGGTATCTATTCCTAATATACTCTCGGTATAGGAAGATGTCATCTTTTCCCAAAGGCTGCATAATACCCTTGCTTGCTTGGATGTGAGCATGAAAAATCTCAATAGATTTCCTGTCCACTTTAGGTGGCTGGACTTCATAAATGTTGTCTTGGGAGAAAGCAGAGATGGGTGTTCTGTGAAAAGTAAATAAAATAAAATGAATGTTAATCTTGGGAGAAATTTCAAGAGGTAAGATAGACATTCTAATCAGAGATTTCCTTTAATAGACATCAACAATACCATTCAAAGCCTTCTCTTTCTTGATTATTCACATGGCAATATAAAAAAAGTGAGTGGCATATGCCATACATGTTTTACTATCCGCTATGGTATTTATTTTGTGACATTATTATATATTTTTAAACACTTCCTGTGTCCAAAATATCGGCTACTGAACTGTAGCTCACAAAACTTCTGCATGCAGAAAAGAAGGAAAGGATGTAGTCACTCAACCTGAAAGAATTTGCCTATTCCTAATGAAATGGAAGGACACGCCCCCAACACTTTTCAGGAGTCCTCTGGCTGCTACAGCCTCTCATGGCCCGGGAACATGATATGCTGGTTGGTTGGTTGGTTGGTCGGTCTATCGGTTATTAATTTAGTTAGTTAGTAATCAGAGGAAAACATTCTCATGTGAGCTGTTTAATGGATAGCAAGGTTGGCAGAACCTCATTAATAATCTAATTTGATTAAACTTCCTCAAACATTTATCAGTAATAGTAGCTGCTAACTTTTCTGCTTCCCTATTTTTTGCTACAATTTATGATGGTCTCTTAAGGAATGTATATCTGTCCTGGCTATGTTTATTTTATTTATCTTAATATTATTTTTAATTCTACCCTATTTCTATGTCACTTGATGTCATTGAAGTCTGACAAACAATCAATGCCATTTCATTTCGCTGTTCAGTAGAAGTTTAGGTGTTGGAATGAGACTGAAGAGACTAGTTCATATTGCTGCTTCACCATGGAACTCATGAGGTGACTTTGGAGAAGGATTTAACTCTCACCCCAATCAACTTAAGTGTTATTATGTAGTTAAAATAAATCGAAACTTCTATGCACAGTAGTGAGCTGTAGAAGAAAGGTGGGACATATAAAAGACAATGTCATAATAGTAATAGTATAAAATCTAATTGGGTACCTATTGTTCTGCTTATGCAACTACTTTAGTCAATAGAAGAGGGACAGGTAAACCTTCCTCCTTTGCCACCCCTGCCATTACTAAAAATTGACTCTGAAGGCTTAGGGACTACTTAAAACCAATTTTGGTGAAAGGAGTACATGTAGGAAGAGAAACATCTCTTGTGTAAGTTGAGCAAAGATATTTCTCATCTTTTTTCTAAACCCCCGCATTCCTCATCTTTCAGATTGATTATCAGTGTTAACATGGCAGAAATCTCTTTTCTACTTTTCAATCAATCTATTCTGGGACTTTCACTTCTATGCAGCATTCTACTATATTTCATCTGTTTCATTACTGTGATCATGTGATCTCCTGCCCTTGCTCTATAATGGCTTTGCTGTGATCCCACATGTAGGCCAAACTCTCTTAATTGTCTGGTTTCCCATTAGGTTTTTATTCTTACATTTAAGCGCACAATATGTTATTAATTTTACTATTCTGATCCCACCATTCAAAAGTCTTCAAAGGATTCTGTTTTTCATTTTTGGCATTCTGAACATTAGGAACTGCCTAGTGACACCACCTATTACTTTACTAGTCCATAGGTCCATTTCATGAAACACTACAAATTCTTAATGTTCAAAATAATTGGAAGACAATAACTTAGGTTTGTGCAGAGTCTCTATATATTGTCTTACAAAGTAAAAGTGTAAATTATAATTCTGTTCCTCCTGATGTTTACTAGTTATTTTGTTAAATACAAAAAAGACCAGAATCCAATCTGGGTCAGTCACCAGGACCAAAAGTTTTGTCTTCCGAGCTTTTGAACTCATACTGGAGCCTATCTTCAGGGAACTTCTCTCTAGCCTAGACAGAAATTGGCTACAGAGAAGTTCTCTGAAGATGGGCTCCAGTATGAGTCCAAAAGCTTGGAAGACAAAACCTCTGGTCCCAGTGACTGACCCAGATGGGATACTGCAACATTATCCTGGGACACGTATATTCGCCTTAATTCATGACAAAAAAGACCATAATAATTCCATAATAATTGGAATAGTAATTGAAATAACAACAACAGAAGACCCTTGTTAAGTAAGGACTCTGGAATCATTCACATCTGTCATAATGGATGTTTTTAGTGGTGTCCCAGGTAACAAAAG
>JANHFT010004074.1:48702-64025 GCA_032467955.1 Pseudoxenodon macrops
TTTTGTGGCTCCTGGTGTTTTGCTTTCTCTGGGAATTGGGTCCAAATGGCTCTTTGATGGTTTAAGGTTGCAGACCCTTGGACTAGGGGGACAAATAAATCTGTGAATCATCTGGCCATTCCCCTCCCTCCTATGAGGAAGAGGGTTCACTCATTACCATTGTCACCCATCCAACCCTACCTTGCCAGCAGACATCTGAGTTGCTCTCATTTTTCCAGTACTGGTGACCTACATTTCAAATGTTGGTCTCACTTGCCAATCAAATTTTGATGCTAGCTGATTGGGCATAGCCGCCAGGGAGGCACAAAGAGGGTGGGGATATTCCTGTCCCATTTTCCCTTATACCATGAAACCTAAAGGTTTCTAGGAAGTATAATTGGAAGACATGGTGCTGAAGTAGCCACAGCTTTGCCAAATTTCAATCTCATAGAGTCACGGCTCTTGGAATTTGGGACATATTCTGTAAGTTAGCCCATTTGTGGTATGTTGATTCAAAAACTCTTGCTCTTTGATGCAAACTGGTGTTTTTCCCAGTTAGAAGTAATAAAATATCAACAGACATGATAATTTTAGTAGTATATAAATGACATCAAATAGGATCAGTAGTATAACTAGAGATTATTGTTAGGACATTTATAGACTGTTATTATGGTTTAGGATTTTGTGAATAGAGACTTGAAGTCTATTGAACCACCTCAATTGTTAAGTTAATAAGATGGTGGAGTGAATTTAGGATCCCCGGATCACAAATGCAATGGTTATATAAGTGTCAAAAATGGCAATAAGTCACTTTTTCCAGTTCCATTGTAACTTTGAATGGTCACTAAACAATTTGTTGTAAGTTGAGCACTATCCATATAGTCAATTTGATTTCTGTGTAGTGCATCTGGTTATGTCTACATGAAGAAGCATCGTTTTAGTTGTTTGGAGGCAGTTAGCGATGAAGAAATCTTTGGATTGCAGAAATTGATAACTCCAATGGTCAGCAGAAATTAGTTTTATCATCGCAGACAGCATGAGGGTGAATCCATAAATGGTTTTGTGGCTAAGCTCCAGGAGATCGCATCCAAACGCGAATTCATAAACCTGGAGGAGATTATGAAGGATCGGATCATATTGGGGATGAGAGATCTCAATCTACAAAAGAAGCTGCTGATCCGATGGTGGGCTACATTCAAGGATGTCATGAAAGAAGTTCAAGCCCCCAAATTGTTGGACAACTCCACAGCAGACATCCGGAAAACAGACATCGTCCACCATACAAACAGGGAGCCCAATTGGAGGACCAAGTTCCCTGATTACAATGACGACGAGCCAGACAAGGACAAAATGGTGCACCGCATCCACCCAGAAAGAAGGGTAAGCCCCAGAGACTGCAATCCATCTCCTTGGTGAGCAACTGATTCTGCCAGCCTGCCTGGGCTCTTCCATTGGGTAAGTAAATTGGGTTTATTTTATTGGGGGGGTTAGGATTTTGTTTTACACATAGCTATTTAAAATTTAGAAAGTTTTAAATTTAGCTGCTTTTATCTAAAAATATAAATAAAATATGGAATGTTGTGAGCTTTTGCAGTTCTGCTTAGGCAGAACAAAACAATGTGTTGTTTTGTGTTGGGTGTGTAAAGTATAAAAGGTTTTTGTGTTGTGTGTGTATAAAGTGTAAAAGCATACCCACCCAGTCAACTGATCTCAAGCCACGCCCACAAAATAAGCCACACCCGCAGATCCGGTAGGGAAATTTTTTAGATTTTACCACTGCAGGAAACCCCCTCCCCCACCCACAGCCTCAGCTATGGTTTGTATTCCCAATCTGGCCAGTATAAAATTCTTCTTGCATATCATGTTTTGAACGACAAGACACATTTTGATCTTTGATTGTCCATACAGTTATGCTCTGAACTTTTCCTCGTACAATCATAAATGTCTAGGTTGTACTGAAACAAAATTGCCAAGATGCCTCATCTTATTGTGTTTACATATCTTCATTAACATCACCAGATATTGAAGCATTATAATGGTAGTGAATCAGTCTGCACATGGGTATCATCTGGCTAAATTAGTATTCCTATTTGAAAATGTAGTATTAAGCTATATTTCTATATTAAGCCAATATTCTATTAATCCATTTTTCACTCCTGGCTGAATTACCTAGTTTAATTTAAAACACTGATACATATCAAGTACTTCACGGTATATTTTCTGCATGAAATCTAATCAGTTGCACAATCCCTTTTAAAATTGCTTTTTAAGTACTCCATCTGCTTTCCGAGGTCCCTCCTCAGTGTTTTTATTTTGGTTTTATCTTCTTGTGATTGCCTTTGTATCTTAGAAAAAAAATACGTCTCTAATGCAGAGAGAAAATCAGATGTGTATGCCTTCAATACATATTGAATACAAAGCAGAAGAGCAGATATAAAACTGTGCCCGTCTTTGTGGCACCCCAATTTCTTACTTCTGTTATTTTGGTATTGTCTCCAGTATCTGATATTTTCACAGGTGTTGAACGCTGAGAGGTAGCACCCTCGTCTTCTTTATCAGTTCCAGAATCATCCTCAGAGCTGCTAGACACGGCCTCTTCGCTGGGTGGCGGAGGAGCACTAGCAGCCGTTTTGCGTTGTAGTACTGTTTCTTCTCCTCGGTTGCTTTTGTTCCTGAGGAAGGACAGACTTGTGAATTCAAGAACAGAAACAGAACAAAAGAATTCTTATTCTTTTCCTTATGTTAATTGGTGCTAGTTTTTCCCCTCTTGATATTTCATCTGAGTCAAAGCTGCATTTAACCTTTGATTATCATGCCAGAAGTCACACATTTAAAAATAATAGATGGATAAGAACCATACCAAAATCTGACTTAAATTCATTTAAACTTCATTAAAATTCAGTAGTTAATGAACTGAAATTAACAGTAGCTTGTTTCTTAAGTTGTGTTTTGTTGTGATCAACAACAAAACATGTTTCCAAAGTTTATCAAATGTTAACTGACAACATGTTTATCAGTTCACCCAAGGCTGGTTTTTTTTTTTGAGGGGTGTGTGTGACTGTCATCCAGATTCTGCACACTTTTGACACATTGGGGATAGGAGTAAAAATATTCAATTTCTTCTTAAGGAAGTCCTATTTCCATAAACTCAACAACAGCAATTTGAGCCTGAGGATATCTTAAGTAGGAAAGACTATGGTTTATGTTATTTGTTAAACCAAGTAAACATGAATGGTGGCTTCATTTAAAATGGAGGTTCTGGTAAAGGAACATGTGAACCCCTGAGACTGCTATCAATCTCTCAATCAATACTTTTTTTAACAATGAGAATATTGTTAATAACCCTGATCCAAAGGATAATAAAATATCCAATTTGATCTAACAGTGTCTGCTGGCGTGGCTCAGAAAATGGCTCTGCTTTGTGGAATATTCTCCCCTCAGAGACTCAAAAGGCCCCAACCCTGCTGGCCTTTTGTGATGCTTTATAAACTTGGCTCTGTACCCAAGCCTAGGGCTCTGAAAGTGTTAAGGGCTCAATTTCTTGACTTTACTATCATTTCTACTATGCTATTTACCAGTTAATTCTTTTGGCTGCTGTGTATATCTATTTTGGATCAGCGGTGGATTCCTACTGGTTCGGACTGGTTCTACCAAGTAGGTAGTAGGCCGGTGGTGACATCATGGAGCCGGTTCTGCTGCTCCGTGGGTGCCACCATCTTTTTGTTTGTTTTTTATTTGGGAAGGGATTTTTTGGGGGGGGATTTTTTTCTTCTGCACATTCGCAGAAGCCGAGTTTCCGGCACTGCACATGCGTCGCCATCTTGTTTTCGGCCTTTTTTTGGGGGAATTTTTGGGAACTTTTTTCTACTGCGCATGCGTGCGCAGCGCACCCACGCAGAATGGGTGGCAGCGAACCGCCGGCGAGGTAAGTTAGAACCCACCCGTTTTGGATGTCTGGAAATGATTTGGGCTTTCTCTTTCTTTGAACAACATTTTCTGCAGAGCTTGTGGAAGTGGAAGACTAAGATAAGGAGTACAAAAATAAGAAGTGCCAGAGGAGAGGAGAGGAAAGCTCAAAATCATCCTGCTTTGACTCTGTTTGGTTTAAGAAGTGGAAAAGGGGCATTCTTGCAAGTCTTTAAGTTTATATTAACACACTTTACAATAGTAAAATAGTTGTTTTTTGATCTGATGTACCTCAAAGAGCTGACAAGGACATATAACATTTGTATCTGAGCTTTTTCAATGTCTTGAATTTCTATTTTTTTTAGTAAACTGCTAAAATACTGATGGTTAGTAATATTCTAGGTTAAATAAATAAACCATTCAAACTTGAAAAGTAGGGAGGAGAGACACCACTATCCCTGATATGCCTCCAGATTATGAGATCTGGAACCAGAGGTGGGTTCCTACCGGTTCTATCCGGTTCTATAGAATAGGTAGTAACTCCGCGATGACGTCACGTAGCCGGTTCTATCGGTGGCTCTGTGGGCACCACCATCTTGGATTTTGCTTCTGCTAAATTTTTGTTTCTGCGCATGTGCAGAAGCTAGTTTTTGACTGCCGTGTGCACACTCGAGGCACGGCCCTGAGCAAACCGGCAGTAAGAAGATTCAGAACCCACCTCTGTCTGGAACACTATAGCTGCAGTAAGACATTGCACAAAATGCCCCTTTAACAGAAGCTTCATGGATTTCTCCATAAAAGATCATACTATGCTTTCATTCTTTTCACTTGCTAGAGTCCTTGATCCCCTAAGGCTAAATTCTGTTAGACTTTCTGTTCCAGCTACAACTACAGTTTGTTCTACCTCTGGGCCATTTGGCTCTTCATGTCATCTATGACTTTGACTACACATTTTAATCTGAGGTGCAAAAACATTAGGAAAGGAGTACCCATTTAAAATGGCTTTTAATGTTTAGATTATCAAGTAAAACTCTACAAACGAAGGTAAGAGCAAAGGATGACTTTGTTAGCTGAACTGAGTCATTTGCCAACACTTAAAAGTCCAGCTTAGAAAACAGTAAATTGCAAACTAGTGAAGTGGTTAAATGGCTCCAGATCAAGTTCAGAACATTTTGACACTGATATTATTGAAAGAGTAATGGTTTAAAGTCTCTGAACTATTTCAAGAGGGAAAAAATGCAATTGATCTATTCTCTATGAGGTATGATATATTAAGAGCAAAATATGACTTTAGATTTTAGTACAGATAGCCTTATTGATCACTTGCATACAATTATAGTATTTACCTCCTTAAAGACATATAAGAATGTTGCTTTCAGCAAATTGATTTTTAGAGACTGAGGGCAGAGACGAAGAAACGAAACTACCCTCATGTTCTTTTTTTAAAAAGGGATCATTAAAAATAAAAACAAGAACAGAATGTAAAAACTTAAGAAAATATTCTTGGATGTACTCAAACGAAGCAGTAGTTAGTCCTGATTCAATAGTTCTAATATTAAAAGTAAACTCTTTCATCAGGCACATTGCAAAATATTTGACCAAAACTAGGATAATCAACAGAGTTTGAAGATCTCTCAACACAGAAAACTCTGCTACCTTCAGCTGTCACAAGACCATTAACTGACTGTTATCACTGCAATTTTGGAAGGCAGAGTTCTAGATCTGTTGTGAATTCTTAAGCCTGCTTAATGCACTGTGGGAATAGGGGGACATATGTTAACACAGTGTTGCAACAGTACCTTTTAGTAGGGAAATATGTGTACAAGTCATGCTTCTCAACACCACCTATTAGGTGAAGGTAGCTCAAAAGATTTCTTTGCAAAAGGCAAAGACACTTGGAATTAGTCTTTTCCTGCAATCCAGCATAGAGCAAAGAGGTATGCAGACTATATAAACTTATCTCAACCTACAGACCTCCACATGTATTGATTGTAATTACCAAAATTCCATTCCCAATTCAGGTTAAGGAATAAATCAAAATAAATCAAAATGGACACAATGTTCTTACTCATCTCATTTCAGTTGAATCTGATAGTATATTATTATTCTTGTTTTTTACTACCCCATTAGAAGAGAGCATTTTGGGATGGGGGGGACAGCATTGAATGCACTACTACTTGGCACTCTGGCAGCTAGTTATACTACCATTACTTGGTATTATCTTAGTTTGGTTTATGTATGTGTCCAGCTACCAGAGGAGTCCAGAGGAAAAGAGAACAGCATCAATCTCGCTGACAGAAGCAGACAGATGCTGATCTCATTTTGTGGGTTCTGTAGGCAGAAAGATGGTTTACTGTAAATCTATTAAACTACTCAAGATTTAGAAGCTAAAATTCAAACCCCAGCCTTGTGCATACATTTCATCCCTGTGTCTAATCTGCTTATATCCTTTTGACACAAAAAATAGCCATTGGTCCAATTCACACTGCATTCTATCCAATAGCAGAGCAATAGTAGATAACGTGAATATAGCTAAATAAATAAAGCAGTATTATGCTTTTTACAGCACTTCTTTCCTTACCCCAGAACAGATTTTCCAGTTTCATCTGGCTTACGTACAGTAAATGGGCTGGGATCAATGGGAACATTCTTAGGCATAAAATCTCTGAAGAAATGTGGAGAAAGAAAAATCAATAATCAAATAAAAAGCTATATTACTTTTCAGGAGTAATATTTTTCTGGACAATAGAGTATTTTAGAGATAATTGCCATAAAATGTGTGTGTGTACATATACATATACTGTACATACACACACAAAACATACAGACACACCCAACCTATCCTACCCACTTATCAGCCAAATGCAAATATTTCAGAGCATCTTATATTGGTAAATTCCTGCAAACCTAGGTTGGTTTATAAATGCACTAAGATGGATACTGAACAGAACTATTTGAAACTGGAAGTACACAGTACAGAATTCTATGGAATTTAGCACGTCATTTACTGAATTAAAATAGAAACAGTATGTAATTTCTAACAGTCCATTGCTGTTTCTGTCTTACGGTATATTTTCTATTATATACTTTTTAAAGAAAATTGAATAAGAGTTTGGCGTAAAAAAGCAAGTTCAAAATGCAATATCAAATAAAAACAAAATAAACATACCGCATTGAATTTGTCATTGCCAAGCAAAAGATGTCATCAAAACTGCTGAGTTCATATGGTCGAAAAAAATCATTATGAATATCAATCTCATCATCAAACTTATGAAATCTCTTCACTATTAACTTCCTCTGGTTTTCAACACATGTCACTAAAACAAGTAAATCATACTTCTGAGTGAAAAGGAAAAATGCAGCTTGCATTAACTTGTAAATTTGTGGATACATTAAATCCAAACACTTAAATTTTGCTTTTTTGTCATTTTATTAATATTTTTATTATTAGCATATTGAGGATTATGCACTTTCCATGCTAGAATATATGACTTCTCTTCTCTTCCTTTAAAAAAAAAATAGTAGCAAATAAGTCCCTCTCCACTTTTCCACAGCCAATTTCCCTAGCCAACTAATTTGTTAATGACTTTAGATAAGTGACAATACATATATTACAAAAACAAATCAGGTTTTTGGTCTGAAGAACCATCACAACACAGAACAGTGCTCTATAGCTAGCTAAGTCCACCTACAATCAAAGGACTGGAAGGGACCTTCAAGGTCTTTAGTTCAACTCCCTGCCAAAAGCAGGAGTCTTTATACCAGGGGAGTCAAACTCAAGGCTTGGGAACAGGATGCAGCCTATGGGGTACTTAGATCTGGTCCGTGGGGCTGCCCTGGAAACAACAAAGGACTGGACTGTAGTGCCTCTGCCAGAGAAAATGGAGCTTAAGAGGGCCGTGAGTGGCACTCTCACGCTCCATTTTCACTGGCAGAGGGTTGCAGGAGACTATCGCAGCTGAAAACCAAGCTTGGGAGCCCATTTTCTCTGGCAGAGCGCTCAGGCCACCACAGGCACCCCCAACATGAGCTGGCCATGCCCACCACCACAGCCCCCAAAGGTCAAAAACAACCCTGATGCGGCCCTCAATGAAACTGAGTTTGACACCCCTGTTTTATACCATTCCAGACAAATGGTTGCCCAAATGTCTTGAAAACCTGTACTGATAGAGCACCCAAAACTCAAGGAGGCAAATTGTTCCATTTATTAATCATTCTTATTGTCATGAAATTCCTCCTTATTTCCCTTTGATGAGTTTCCACCCATTGCTTCTTGTCCTACCCTTAGGTGCTCTGTATGACACATCTTCTCTGTGACAGCTTCAAATATTGGAAGATGTCTCCCAGGTTTTTTTCTTTGTTAGGCTAAACATACATAATTCCCTTACCTGTTCATCATGTGATTTGGCCTCGAGATCTCTTATTATCCACCAATTTGATGAACGCCCCTTCAGTCCCCTCATTTAGGTCATTTATGAGGATGTTGAAGAACACTGAACCTTAAGGTACCCCACTGCATGCTTCCCTCCACATAGATGTAGTTCCATTGAGAACCGCATGCCAAGTGTGGTTGGTCAGCCAAATGCAAATTCATCTGGTGGTAGTAAGGATTTTATCTTCCACATTGTTCTATTTTACCAAGAAGTAGGCTGTGTTGTACTTTATCAAATGCCTTACTGATGTCTAAGTTATACTATGTTCACATCATTTCCTTGATCATCTAATTCACTGTTTGATTATATTTTCCAGGATTTGCATAGGTATTGATGCCAAGCTGATTGGTCTGTATTTTTCTGGATTGTCTTTTCCCCCATTTTGAACAAACCACATCAACTCTTTTCCAGGAGCTCTGAAAGATTTCACTCAGTTGTACCAAAATCACACCTACCAGCTCCTTCAGTATCCTAGAATATAATTCATCTGGCCCAGGAGATTTGAACTTGTCCAAAGCAGGTAAGTATTCTCTTACCAAATCCTTCCCTATTTTGACTTTCATTCCTGTTCTGTCTCCCACAGTGCTGCTTTTGATAAGTTGGACTATATTTCTCTTTTGCTTGAAGACAGATGCAAAGAAGGAATGAAGCACTTGCGCTTTCTTCCTGCTGCCCATCATCTTCTTATCATGGTCTCCCATTAGTTACTGACCATTTCCTTGCTTTTTTTTTTCCCCTCCTTACATTTCGACAGAAACCTTTTTGTTATCTTTGGTGTTCGTTGCTTCATTCTGAGCCCTGGCCATCCTAACTGTCCTGGCAGACTCAGGCTATTTGCTAGTATTCTGTTTCAGTTACCTGCCCCTCTTTCAATTTTTTTGTAATTCTCCTTTTTGTCCCTCAGTTTATCAAATAGCTCTTCGTGCAACTTAATCCATTAAAACAGGAGGAATCCAAGCAAAATATCCCTCAAATCCAAAGTTTCCTTAGTTATATTAATGGATGAAGTTGAAAAATGAGGGACACATAATATATCAAGATGGATTAGCGAGATAATAGAATATAATATACTGCTACATCCATATTTCAGATATCTACATAAAGGGATAATGCCTTATTAACAACATGCAAGCTTAATTCACCACTATGTTAGGGAATGATTTTTATTATGCCCATTTTATGTTGCATATTATACAGGTTATACAGTTTTCATTACCATACAAGTATAATTTACCTTCATCGAAAGGCAGTGGCAAATATTTTAAAACACCAGGAGTCCACCAAAAGGTGTAGCTTTAAACAAAACACCAAAAACATAAAATGAGAAAAGCATTCATTCATCCTTCACATATCTTATATTTGCAATGTCCTCTTGCCACATGATGCTTCTCCTTTTGCTGCCCTTGGAGGCCTCTAATCAAACCCTCGTCCTATTCCACATGCCTCTACAGTTGATAAGCTCACATATATGTATACAAAATTACACATTCCGTATTATTCAAGCTTCCTTTTCCAATAGTCTTGATTCAAATTTTAGATTATAAATTCTTTAAGATATCATGCAGCAAATTATAAAGATAAATGAGAAATTAGCTGTGAGGTTGAGGTTAAATAATTATCTAGCTTAATACCCTACTTTTACATATAATACATTCCTTACTTCAGTCAAGAATGTATATCATTCTTAACAGAACAGCCCATTAAAGCAAAACAACATAACATCCTTAAGAAATCATTCATATCCAGCCCACTTTTAATTATAGGTAATTAGTTCTAAAGCAACAAAAATATACATCTTCCCCTTCCATTATAAAATGTGACATAGAACAATTACAATATTGCTTGTTTATATTAAAAACTATATATTAACATTGATGGTTAAATTATTTTTCAAAAAGTACTTGTAAAAGTTTAAACTACCTTAATTCTGAATAATAGAAATCCAGCAGAGCATTACTCATATGTTTAGCTTCTGGCTACTGCATTAATGAACTTGTCCCAACCTCTGTCTCTTTCAGGTTCTGGCATTTGTGAAATGGAACCAATTGTTGAAGACACTCCTATTCTAGACTAATTTGCTATACAGATATGGTACTGTTGTCTTTTCCAATTGTCAACCTTATGCTGTTACTCTACAAATTGAATTTCATGATTTAAAAACTCATAATTTAGCCAACTGTGATAGTAAGTATGCTTTCTCACTTTATAGGTCTCGTAATATAAAATATACTTAGTGATCAAAAATCTTAGACTGAAAACTGAAGAAACTTCTTGGATAAGAAGTGAAATGTTTTCAAAAGAAAAAAAAGACACTTTTTATCTTTTGAAAAAAGCACCTTTGGGACTATTAAGATATATTACGATGGAAGGGTGTCTTTAAAAGAGGGCCTACAAATATCTTTGGTGGGAAATATTCCAAGCCAATCAACTGTGTATTCTGGAAATGTAATAAAACTAAGCAGACATTTTCTCTTGACGTTTTAGTGTTAATTGAATTGCTTGGATTGTTCAGTCCCGTCACCTAGGATTAATTTTACTCCCCTAAATCCTGCAAAAAGTTTCATTTTCTCTGCTGGAAAATGGAAATGAAGAACCTTTTGAGCCCTTGTAAAGCAATATATTAGAAGCA
Source organism: Pseudoxenodon macrops (assembly GCA_032467955.1). Classification (NCBI taxonomy): domain Eukaryota; kingdom Metazoa; phylum Chordata; class Lepidosauria; order Squamata; family Pseudoxenodontidae; genus Pseudoxenodon; species Pseudoxenodon macrops. Next base: position 59,650 of record JANHFT010004074.1, read on the forward strand.
AATATCTGTATCTGCTGACATTAAAACTAGTAGGTATTTCCCATCAGTGTAAAAACTTCATTGTCTTCTACTCTTGACAAATCCTTACGGTGTTCAATTTCTGAGTGTGTGTGTCATTTTGGTCATCAGCCATGTTCTTGCTTTGTTTTTGTTCTCTGAGTGGCATGATGAGCTCTCTGAAGGTGACTAAACATTTCTCTCCTCATATTGCTATGGATAACAATCTTATCCTTAGTCATAAAAAAGCCATTCTCTACAAAGACTGTACATTTTACAAACCAATATAATCAAAGAATAAGTTCTAGTTGCTTTCTCCATCATGGTCACTCTGACTGAACAAATTGAGATAAAGCCTGTAATTCTGAATCATCTCTCAAAGTTGATCGCAAATCAACTAAACTGACACTAAGATCGAGAATTTATAGTGTAAACTATCTTCATATTGTAGCTATATCATGATAATATGTCTCGTAATAGTGCTTTAGATAGTGTTCAATGGGATACTTTTACATGCAGAACATAAGTGCAATAACTCTTACTGGGGGGGGGATCTGCCTAGCAGGTATTCATCTGGCTAGCGTCCTTAGTCTGGTCACTTTCAGCACATTATTTTATCCCCTGTTTAGGGGTGAAAAAAAGTTTCTAAAGCACAGTTGATAGAGAGAAGTAATGAAAAAAGTCTACAAAGCTGGGAAGATCATTAGCACCTCGTTAGGTCTGAAAAAAAGCTTCTTCGGACGGAGTAGCAATGAAAAAAGCCTGCAAAGATCACGTCAGTCATTAGCACCTGGTTAGGGCTGGGAAAAAAGCTTCAAAAAGCTACATTTGGAATATAAGACACACCCAAATTATCAGTCTCTTTCAGAGGAGAAAAAAGTGTGCCTTATATTCCATTAAATACAGTAATCTTTAAGGTGGATTTTTATACAGTATCTCCATATCTGATGTTTTTATATTTGTTGTGTTATTCCATTGTTGTATGCCACCCAGAGTCAATTTTTGGTGAGATAGGTGACTATACAAATTTGATAACTAAATAAATAACTCTAGGAATGGAAAGTTTTGAAAAAGTAAAATTTATTAATGGAAGTTTCTGCCTGCAATAAAAACTCTTGCACAGGTTTCCGTTAGTAAAAGTGGCAGAAAAACCTTACACTCTTTCTCTTGAAGCTCCTTACAACCGACTAAAATATAGAATTGAGGTAGAAGGAAATGGAATGGAACTATTTGATTTTCTGTACTTTGGGAATATTGTAATGAAATACCTTCGCCTTGTCTGGAGAAGATTCATTGTGTCCTTTTGATGCAAATAACAATCAGTAGGAAGCTCCCAGAGATGAGACTTTCCTTCTTCAGGCTGAAATACTCCTAGAAACAAGTTAATAGAATCTTGCCGGTCAGCATCTAAAAGATACAAGGAAAGAGATTTATTTTTATTTTTTTAAATACATGTTCACTCTAAATTTATCACTTGTTTTACTGACAGAAAGCTTAAAATTGGAATGGGGATAGAAGATTAACATTATAGGAAATCCAGTCTACAGCTGCAAACAGAATTTTTGTTTCAAATCATTTCTCAACATATTTGCAAAAGTACACCAAAAAGTCATCATTATATTCTGGGCATTTCTTCCTGCCTGCAGCAGCCAATCACTATGGATAAGTTCAGACATAGCCATAGAGTGGCAATTTGCATGCACTCATGCATATATCTTTATATTTTCTATAGCCTTTCCATATTTTTTCTAATATGCTGTTCCATGATGCCTAACACAACTTCTATTTTCCTTTCTCCTTAAAATCAATTTTATTTTATTTCAATCTCAGTTTAATTATAGATTTATCTTCTAGAGAACGTATTCTCCAATTATTTCTTTCACATTAAACTTGGAAGCTGGGTTCTTCCTTGAATGCTTTCCTATTATACTTATTGGGAGTTTTCTAAATCTCTGCTGTAAAAATGATCCCTTCATTAACTAATATATTTTTCTTTAGCAACAAATTCCTTGTGTGTCCAATCACACTTGGCCAATAAAGAATTCTATTCTATTCTATAATCTTGGCTATTATGTGCAAATCAATTTCCAGTACAGCAATACATGGAAAATGAAATTTGGCTACACCATGAACAATTGTGTACAATAACTTATATCAACTTGACAATACTTTTAATTTCATAAAACAAAATTTCTTGTGGCTACCTATACATATTCACACTTTTATTTGATAAACCTCTTTTTAATCAGACCCATATTCTCTGTCAAACCTGATTGCTATTAATTATTAATTAGAAAAAAATACCTCTAAAGTGCCTCTTAAATGATATGGGGGGAAAATCTTCAAACACAGAATTCAATTCAATACCTGAAAAAGCATTGCTATAGTATCTTGAAAGAGTTTGCATAATATCTTTAGAATGCTGGGTCCAGGGTGCTATTTTTCTGTAGGTTTTTACTCTATGAACCAGTTGAGAGCCACCATACTGGAGTGACAATGTATCCCCATGATCTTCATATAATTCTTCAAATAATCTAAAGCAGGAAGAGCAACATAGTTTAGAATTGCATCTTAGTGGAACACATGCAAATGAGAAACCATTAGCTATTTTTTGAGGAGGCAGAAATATATTGCCATGGGGTAAATTTAGGGCTTTATCACTAACAAAGATAGAGTGCAAGTTAAAAACTTCCATTATATCCAGACAATACAGATTTGAAACTATGACTCAAAGCAAAGCAAGGAAAATTGATATTGACCTCATATGGCCAATAGCAAAGCTCCCACACAAACATTTGCTTTGTCTGTTGTTCCTGCTCGGCAATTATCAGCTAAAACAAAACGTTGACAAGATGCATCTAGCTTGACTGAAATCCTTATTAAAATGGACACGTTCATGGACATCGCTATAACACAAGCTTTGGAAAAGCACTCGTTACTGTTTGAGTTTCCCCTGATCCATATGGACAGTTGATCTTTGAATCTGTAAGCAGTTCCCCAAAAAGAGCATAGAGAAGAACATTTTAAAAGCCAAAAATAAAAATATTCTTCTTAGGTATTCAATTAGAGAACCTTGTTCCAAACAGATTATGTTATTATTATTATTTATTATTTTTTTCTCTACTAAAAAGAGTAATAATCAACTGGCATTTTAATTTAATCTTTCTCATAACCAATATCCATTCAACCTCATAGGAACTGAAGAACCTCTCCAATTTCACAAAGCTTACTATAATTTTTACCAAAAAGATTTGAGAAAGATTAAATGCCAATTTAAAGTCAACCAGAACCATACAAAAGCTGCTTTAGAGTAATTAAATTGGAACAGCAAAGATGTTTCCGCAATAAATAAATAAATAAATCCATCCATCCATCAGTGCTTTGGGAATAGAAAAAGATTTTTCAGCTGTCAGATAAACGAATCTGCATTTAAATATGCTAAAATATTCAAGTTAATGTGAAATGAGGTGCAGAAACAGAGGTTTAGAAAAGAATTAGTAGTGTAAAACAAATGGCTGTTATTTACTAAATCTTGCAGAAGAAAAGTCTTACCTAACAGCATCTGTGTCAAACAGAAGATTGGGTTTGTCAATCAATCCCAAGGAATAGAGTTGGTAAGCTAAAGCACACTTTCCAACCATAAATTGGGCTGTATTTGTGCGATCTAAACAGTCCACACAATTGGTTCGAAGAACTCCTGTCTGAAAAATCATTTTCATAAATGCAGAGTCTGTAATTGGCTCAAAACACATCAGTAAATGCCAAAGTCTCCTTCAGGATAGTTTTTTTTTTGTTTTTTTGTCCTCAATCCACAAAACATAACCTTCAAGACTGTGTATTTGTCTATTGGTGCAGATTCTCCCAAGTGCAAAAATAATAACAATAAAATTAATAAACTCAGGTTATAAACTAAATGAATAAACAACTGTAAACAATTTGGACATACAGAAAACTTAATATAGTGTTTTCATTATTTTGTTTACTGTAGCCAATGCAATTCTCTTTGAAAAGAATGAGCATCTGTTCAAGGGAGGAAAGTTGTGCTTATGGATATGCTGGGCTTTCTTTTTCTGATCCAAGATTAAAGATATTGGCTGTAACCAAGTAAGATTGTTCATAATATTTTTCCAGGTTTCCAAATTCCTTAACATTGAGCAGATAATCAAATATTTGTATTATGAGCTTCCTTGTTATGAGATGTGCTATATTTCTACATATAGTGTAGCCTTTTAAAATACTTTTATGAATATAAACTAGAAGGATCACTTTTATGTAAATTCACAATAATTCTACAAAAGACTGTGTTCCCTAAGTATAGGTTACTAATCTGAGAATACTGCTTTATAGTACTGTAATAATTTTTTTTTTAAAGTTCATTT
>JANHFT010004074.1:64125-99241 GCA_032467955.1 Pseudoxenodon macrops
GCACCCAGGGCCGTAGCCAGACCTCTACATTTGGGGGGGCCAATCAAAATTTGGGGGGGGCCAGGCCCCCCCGTGGCTACGGCCCTGGATGGGAACTTTGAAAGACTGATTCTATTATTAAAAAAATATTTTTTCTGCCAATTCAAAAAGCTGAGACTTATCATACTTCCATCTAGGGAAAACACTTTCTGCATAATTACTGGGAAATGGCATTAACATATAGATGATGCTGTAAGTTTTGCAGGGAATAAAAAGCTCAAACCTTAAGATAAATTGTTCCTAAGAGCATCTTATAATACATCCCTTAATAAATGAAGTTACTGTTAATATTAAATATTATTCTTTAATACTAATGACTTACTCACTGTTGAACAATACATGAAGATATATTAACTATATTAAGAAATTATATGCAATTGATAACTGTAACATTCCCAAATTAATTCATGAATTGTAATGAAGAATCAATAGTCCTTTTGATAAATTCCTACAATGTCTGCTGCATATATAATGAACAATGTATACTACTCTGAACCAATTAAAAAAAGACTTATTCAGGTCTATAAGTCTGTATTGTATGGGTAAGACATATAGTACCTTCTCCAGTCTGGTGTCATCTAGATGTATTTGGATTTCAACTCTTTTAATTGCTATTCAACTAGAAAAAAAGGTACGTATGCTCTTACTACTTTTGTCTGTCTTGTCCATATTCTTTTTTTAAAGTAGACCAGTTCAGAGTTACCTATGTTTGGTTAAAAGAATAGGTTTCTATCAATTAAGAGTGGGTTGAGTAAACATTTCATATAAAATCCTGCATTAAAATTTGGCTCTAAAATTGATTCTGGAATGAGATTGTTATGGAGATCTGGCTGACCCCCATCCTGCTGATGTTTCAACAGGCCTTGAAAACCTTCTTCTTCACCCAGACCTTTGATGAGGATGACTGAAACTCTCTTTCGACTGTATGGATTTTTCCATCAAATATCAGGGATATTTGGGACGCTGACAATTCTATTCTATTCATTTGTAATTACCCGGAGTCATTGGAGTTAGGCAGCATATAAATTTTAATAATAATAATAATAATAATATCATCACTACTGTTTGTCATTGCACTGATTCTTCTGTCAACAATACTGAGCAAATCAGGCCATGGCTTTCAAACATCAAAAATATTTGCCAGATTATGCCACCTGCCTTACATGGACTATCTGAAGCGGTATGGAAAAACATCATCTGAAATAGAATCGCTCAGCATTGTTCATGTAAACAGCCAAGATATTGCAAAGAAGTTTGGACTGGACAAATGTGCCACCCTCACTATCAACAGAGGAAAAACTGTGTGAATTGAAGGAATCAAGATCCCCTATAAAAATAACATCAAGAGTCTGAATGAAGAAGATCACTATATATGCCTAGATATTCTTCAGGCTGGAACCAAGAATAAAACTGAAGTCAAGAATAAGGTTAGAAATGAATACATCATGAGAGTGAAAAAGATCTCAAAGTCCAAATTCTCTGGAGGAAATACCATCTAGGCAATTAACAACTAGGCAATCCCAGTTATTAGTTACACAGCTGAAATAGTGAACTCGACTCAAGTAGAACTAAAAGCCCTGGATAGGAAGACTAGAAAAATAATGACAATGAATCATGCCCATCATCCATCCAGTGATGTTGACAGACTCTACTTCCTAAGGAAAATCAGTGGGTGAGGAATGTTGCAAGTATACCAGATGGTTGAAGAAGAAAAAAGGGCATTAGAAGAAGATCTGAAGATGCACTGAAGCTTATACACCATAAAGACTTACCTAAGTACTGGAGAGTGGGGAAATGTAATCCAGAGTGCCATGAGGGAGGGAGTACATTCTAGAGGAGCAAAGTAAGTTTATGTGGAAAAAGAGAGTTAAGACGGCTCCTTCCTAGTTCTCAGAGTGTATGTTTAACAATGCACGAGGTCTGCTTTACGTTGGCAAGATTTCTATCTATAGGTGAGGAACAATAAAGGAAACAGCTCAGAAGAACCCCCAAGATATCTTTCTTAGGTTTTGGAGCCAGAAATTGAGAGACGAAACTGGCCTACAAGAAAGATAAAATAAAGAATAGAAAAAAAGACATGGCAAATCAAAGTATTACATGCCACTACATTAAAAAAAAGCAGGCAAAGCAGATAACAACAAAATTGGCAATGGCTAAGGGCAAGAAAATTGAAGAAAGAGACAGAGGGGCTAATTCTGGCTGCACAAGAACAAGTGCATACAAAGCCAGAATTGAGCAGACAACAACAGACAGTAAATGCCACCTTCACAAGGAAGTTGAAGAAACAGTGCACCACCTAGTTAGCTGCTACAAGATTACAAAGACTGACTACAAACAATGGCATGACAAAGTAACCCCAATGCTGCATTGGAATATCTGCAAGAAATACCGTTTGCCTGCAAGCAAGAACTAGGGTAGGGTGGAGTGAGCAATTTAATAAAGAAAGTGATAAAAATGAAGAAGCTAAAGTACTCTTCAGAATTCAAACAGATAAGCACCAACTGCCTAATACCCTAGACTTAACAATTGTTGATAAGAAAGACAAAAAGTTTGGATAGCAGGTGTTGCAATACCTGGTGTCAGCAGAATAGAAGAGAAACAACTTGCGGAAAATAAAAAAGTTCTGCAAACAGAAGTAGAATGGCTAAGGCAAAAAGTAAGCAAAAATAGTACAAATAGTAATAGGCAGACGCAATTCCAAAACGTCATTTAAACACCATTGGCATTGACAAAATCACCATCAGTCAATTGCAAACAGAAGTTTTACTTGAAACAACTTATACCCTGTGATAATACCTTTAACACCATCAAACAACAATACCGGCCTATCCCAGGTCTTTGGGAAGGATTCAATAGGTGGATAAAAATGTCAAATTGTACCATAATAATAATAATAATTTCAACGTAAAATAATTTCAATGTATCAATATATTGATATGTCTTATTTTTTATGCCAGGTTATGTAATATACTCACCATTGCATGCAACACTGGAATATGATGAATAAAGTTACAAGTCATCTCTAGTTGGTATGAAAACACATGAACCATAATTTTGTATTTGAGGCACGTCTTGATATTAATATACTATTAAATGTTAAGTCTATTAAACAATAGAGATTTTTAGAAATGTATTTAAAGAGCAATTACAAATGATATCTAGCCCTCTGGCCTAATACATACTTTTCATCTGGTCGCAAAACATTGCAGAAGGAATCAGGTCGATTTACAAAGAAGCCAGTTTTCTTCACTACATTTTCAGCAATCACATTCAATCGATCAAGGACATTACACAGTTTGCTAAGTGGGAATAAAAGTAAAAAGTACATTTTTTTCCTTTTGTTGAAAATACCTTTAGTGAATCAAAAGAAAAGAACCTTCAAAATGCAAGAATAACTTTGGTTTCATTGTCTGATTTAAAAGTAAATGCAGAAGTCCACCTACTGTCCCTATCATACATGAAACGAAAAACAGTAAAACTAAATGTCACATACTGGTCTGGAAAAAATCATAAGAGGTTAAAAACCACCAGGATCCCTCTAAATAAAACTGATGTGGTTTTATAGATTTTCTATGTTTGGATCCTGATCTCATAAGTTTTTTAAAGGCCTTTAAACTGCTTCTTTTTTCAGATCCTTTATAAAGCACTGAATGGGTAAACAATTCAATGCAGTTATCAACACAGTGTGCATGTAAAAAAGACCAATAGCGTTTTACCAATAATAAGAAACAGTATTGAAAATAGAGATGCCAATATCACAATGTCCTTATATAAATCAATGATGTGACTGCATCTGGAACACTGTGTGCAATTCTAGATAGAGTGGAGCTGGAGAAGATACACAGGAGGACAACTAAGATGATGGAAGGGCTGGAACAGCTTCCCTATGAGGAAAGATTTTGACATTTGGGGCTTTGATGAGCTGAATGAGAGGGGACACAATTGAGAAGTACAAAATTGTGCCTGGTATGGATAAAATGGATAAAGGCAAGCTATTTTTTCCTTTCCAAAATACTGGAACTAGACTTCATCCAATGAAATTGAATCCTGAAAAAGCACAAAGGAACAAAATAGCTTTTTTACACAATGCATAAGTCAGCTTTGGAATTTGCTATCACAAGATGTGATATGGGCTAATAGCTTGGCTAGTATTTCAAAAAAGGCTTGGCTTCCCCTGTTCTGGGGATAAACAGCTATTGGTGGCAATGTGATTGTATCTGAAGTACATCTGCTGAGACACCAGTAGGTTTCCATGTGCCATAGGACATTGTAAGAAGAAACTGCTGGGCTAGACAGGGCAGGGGTTAGATTAGCAGTGCACTGCTGGTGTTCTTTTGTATGTTTCAAAGCTGGAAGAACTTTTTTTTTCAGTTGCACTGCCCAACATCTCTTAAATTATGGCAGTACAGTATTAAGAAATCAGCTTAATGAGGTGATCCAAACAGGAAACACGACCATATGGGCTTTTTACTGTAAAGTTAATAACAAAATCTTGCAAATCTAAAAGTATATTTCTGCCTGTTGCCTTTACAGTCCAAGAAACTAGGGAAGGTCCCTTTTTACCACACCCACATTCATTTAAACTGTCTCTTGTCTGACTGTTCCCTTAGCTGTGGCTCTTCCCACAGCTTGTCTTGCAAGATCTTTTCTTATACCATTATATAAAATTAGACAACAATGCTTATTTTGTATTAATATAGTGTACTACAGTTAGCGTAAGTACATACTAAATGCTGCTAAAGAAAAGGGCTGCGTATGTGAGTAAGCTATATTTGCTCATATGTTCTATAAACATACTCACAACCTCACGTACCTCTTTGTGTATTTGGCCATATCCCAAGGAATGTATACAATAGCATGTTCAGGAGGTAAAAACTGATTGAGATAAGTTACAGCAGCAACAAGCTCTTCGCTTAGTATCCTTTCGTGTTTTCTTTTTTCACGTTCCTTAAAAATAAAGCATTAGCTGAAATGGCATATATGCTGTACATTAAATAATTTAAGCTCTTAGGGAGGAAAAAAACTGTACTAAAGCAAACTGTATATATTAGTAAATACAACGAAGCACTGAAGGATACAAGCAGTTTTTGCATTTTCAAAATGTGGCCAATCTTTAGTCAGGGCACTCTTTCAGAAATCTATACCCACACAGAACTAACAACAAACCTAGCTAACAACTTTAAAAAGTGAACCTTTGGAGCCTTTTAAACATGCATCAGATATATCTGCCCAAACAGGGTATACCATATGGTACACCACATAACAGCATATTCAGTTGGGAGCACAGCAGTTCTATTATGCAGTGGGGTGTTTTTTTTGTCCCCAGTAATTGCCTTTTGTTTCTGTTTTTGTATTAGATAATCCAAGACCCCCAATATGGTAATTTTAGAGATATTTCCTTTCCTAACTGGAAACACAGAATGACCAAGGGCAAAAAAGCAATGGGAGCAATAGCAACTTCTGACTTTCTGCTGACTTGGCTGCAGCTGACCACACTCTGACAGTCAATAGTGCAGGGGTCCCTAACCCCTGGGCTGTGGCCCACTGCCAGGCCATGGCCTATTTGGAACCAGACTGTGTGAGAGGTGGGCCAGCGCATACAGCTTTACTCAGAGCTGTGCCACATGAGCACAGGCCCACCACTTGCACAGTCCATTTCCCTGGCCTCCAGTAATCTAGGGAAGGACTGGTCTGCTGAATCTCTGGGTGGCGGCATGGCAGTGTAATATCATTGAAGTAATCACAAATTTGCCAAATTACAATCCCATAGGTCTCAGATTTTGGATGCATACTATAAGTTAGCCCATTTGCAGTAACTTGGTTCAAAAAGTGATGCTTGAAGAAGATACGAAAGATACAAAAGATACGTTCAATTGAATGTTGCAAAATACTTAATAAAATAAAAGCAATCTAACAGTCTAGCTTTCATTGGGTCTGTTTGAACAAAGGTTAAATAGCCATTTGTCTAGGATGCTTTAATTTGGATTCAAGCATTGTACTTGCATGTTGAATTCAAAAGTTTAAATGAGCCTTCTGTGATTCTTTAAAACACATTGCCATGTGCTGAATAGAAAAAGCATCCTCATCTAAATTGACCAAAGTCCACTTTACTCTTTAAAACATTTATAACTAACTATTCTTTAGTTCTACACCCTAAACGCAAACTCAAAAAACATTTATAACCAATTAATATAATAGAATATAATTGAATTATATTATAAACGTTAGTTATCATTAATCATAAAACATGGAAAAATGTTTTGCCAAAAATATTTATCAGTTTTTTTTAAATCAGATTTATATTTGTCCAATAAAAATGTTTTAGATAACTAACTCCTGAAGCTCATGTTGCTCTAATCCTGAAGTTTCATAATAGTGTTAAACTCTTTCCTATAAAAATGATAAATATGCAAATAAGAAAAAGCTCTTTACTGTTTCCTATTTCCATATTATACTAAATACCAAATCATTGTTTAAAAACCATTTATCTTAAATGATGTGTCTAAGTAAAACTACATAGGCTCTACATCTGATTAGGCAAGTGATTCAAGGTTGGCTCAGATGTCTAGGATAATATCCTCTTCTCCCCCACACATAAATGGCAAGAAAGTGTTAATGGGGTGTTCTAGTACTGAGCATCTTCAGAGAAGTGCATTTTCAGCCATATTCCAGAAGCCCTGTGAATAGCAGCATGCAATGATTCACCTGGCAGAGTCACGTGAGCTTAGATACACATGACAGCTCCAATTAAATCTACAAATTTAACAGCCAACAACACATTTTGTTACTAGCTGTGTCTAATATTTGTTTACAACGGTCTCCAGCTCAGCTTCTGAAAACTGTTATCTCCAATTGGGTGGGGGAGGGGGAATCTGTTTATATTTTAGCTGATTGATTAACAAAGTCTCAGTTTGCACATTTTCAGAAACACAGGGATACATTCAGAAGTTGACAATGTGGAACAGGAATCAAGTGCCTTCAAAATACTAAAAAGAACTAGGGCCAGAACTGCGCTTTATCCTTTCCTTATCACTAATATGGGCCATCTATAATATTTTGAGTGACGAAATGGATAAATCTCCACCCACTACAAATGCACCCCTATATTTTATATTTTAAAGCTATGTTTTCTGTCCTAAACTGTCTAAAGTCCCTCCAGGAGATTCACTTGCTAGACATACCCGGATATTTTGTTATGGTGCCTGGTACCATCACTCTTCTTGTAGTTGGTTACTGTCCTATATTTCATCCTGGACTGCTACTTCCTTAGCAAATGAGGGGCTTCTTTTCTTCCAGTTAGAACTTGAAAGAGCATCGAGTTCTAGCCATTAACTTTTCCCCACTTCTTCTGCCAACACTTCTGTTCCACCTTTAATGTCCCAGAGGATACTAGTCTAGTTTTGCCCATAGGCTATGAGAAACATGTTTTCTTTTATTTTTCAACTATTGCAATTGTTCATTTACCTTTTAATTTTTTCAAAAGTCTTTAACTTACTAAATAAGCACACTGGCACAATACTTGTACAGATGCTACTTTAGTTCTGTTTAACTGAATGATTAGTTCTTTATTGTCTCAAAGGAACAGCATCCTCCCTTAGCTTTAATAATCGTAGCATCAACTTGGTGTTGCTAAGAAAGCCTGATTCAAGAAGCTAAATCTTCTTTTAAAAAAAAAGGAAGTAAAGGTTTCTCCTGTTCCATCATGTCAAAACTCTACAGGGTATTGTTCATCTCCCTTTCCTAGCCAAAGGAGCCACAGTTGTCTGAAGATGCATCTGTGGTCATGTGACTGGCATGACTATACATTGAGATGCATGGAATGCAGTTACCTTCCCACTGAAGTGGTACCTATTTATTTACTTGCATTTGTATGCTTTTGAACTGCTAGGTTGGCAGAAGCTGAGGCCAGAACGGGAGCTCACCCCCTCACATGGTGCTTGCGTCTCAAACTACCCACCTTCCTTCTTACCCTCATTTAATCTGCAATTTATTACACAGATAATAAAGAAAAATACATTATTATCTGTTTTTGTACACTTTAACAACATAAATGCTATAAGTTAGGATAATGTATGAAGTGGTACCTTTTTGATCTGCTCAGTTCTGCTTGCTGAGTCTCGTTCCCCCCTCCCCAAACATAATGAACCAGGTTCTCTTCCTCAACGCTTCCAATTAATGGAGGCAGTCCATTCCTCTTTGCTTCAATAAACATAACTTCTATGCACATGTGTAATGTGCATAGACATTTACTGAATGCCAAGAAAATGGCTATGCTAACACAGTGCAGCATCACTGCTTCAGTAGCATTTAGTGGAGTTTCATTGAAGGAGTGCTTCAAATACTGAATGAAAGCAAATGTTTCCTTGAAATTTCATTACCTGCCTTCTTTACATCATTTATGATTAAACAAAAATGTTGGGAATGCTTTAGATTCAAGTCGGTTTGATTTCATTCTTTCTCCTTTCCCCTTTTTCAGATTTCTTTCTTTTCCTTTTTTCTATCTTAGTCCTCCAATTCCCACACAGCATTCTGACTCTACTAAAATGCTCATGGCTGTACAAAAGTAATTCCTTTACATAATTTGTATATAATTTGTCTTTAGCAAGTTAATGTTCCAAAGCCAATTCAAACAGCTATTATACTGTAGATGATTTTACAGCTCAGCCCAAATAGGGCTAAGGTTGGACTGAGGGGATAAATTGGAAAAGTAAGATCGGGCCAAGTCAGGGCAAGGCTGCAAAGCAAAACATAACAGCAAAAGGAAAGATTGCCCCCAATGCAACCAGTGGGAGAGATATTTGGGTAGCTGCTCAGGATGTTGCTGTCTCCCCCATTCTAACCCCCCTTCTTTTCTGGCCATGGGATCCAGAGAAAAGCACATGCAGATGACCTTGTGCTTCTCAGTGTGCATATGCAGTAAACATAGAGAGTCTATAGAGATTCTCAGTCATCCAGGTCATGATTGTTCCAAAGGTGCTTTTTCAGGAGGCAACTGCACTTTCTTGTTTTTCTTTTGAAGACGTTTCGCTTCTCATCCAAGAAGCTTCTTTAGCCCTGACAGGATAGTAGGGAATGGAAGGATTTATATTCTTTGCAGTCTGCAATTTTACCTCTGGAAATCCATTCCTACTCCCACACCATTCAAAGGGTGTTCATCCCAATTTGGATTTCCAGAGGAAAAATTGCAGACTACAGGAACCAGGAGCACTACTCAGGTGACCCTGAGGACACAGATAAATCTCCAAGTGCTTCAACAACCCTCTAAAAGGACGCAAATGTCCAGCTGTCTGCAAGGAATATAAAGAAAGTTCCAGTTGCCTCCTGAAAAAGCACTTTTGGGACACAGTAAGCGAAAAACTATGGAATAACAATCTTGAAAATTTTTGTCCTAGTAAACCAAGGGGGATCAATTTAAACAATGTAAAATGTCTGTGAACCTACGATGAGGCTAATACAACACAAAAAATGGCTTTATGGCCATTGGACACCTCAGATAATATGGATTGGTTTTAATCAACTTCTTGTTCGAAATACAATTCAAGAATAGGAACACTATTTCATATGGTTTGATTTTGTCCTATTATTGTCACATTTGGCTGACATCAACAGGATTATTATTATGAGCGGATCAACTGCTGTGTGTTAGTGTGCTAACAAAGCAAGACAGATGGAAATTATCCCTTGAGCCCAAAAGAGAGTGGGTTTAAGGTAATTGTACTGCATGGCAGGAAATAAAGGCATAAGAATTTAAAGCTTGATTTCATAATAATAGAACCTATATCCGAGGCACAGTTGCAGTTGTCTGGATTGTTTTGTAATAACTTTATTAATTTTTCTACAATAAAATAGTTCTTGTATCCTTGAATACTTGTTGTTCTATTCACTGACAATATGGCAACATTACAAGGCCAGTTAAGATATGGAAAATGGAACCGTTGAAGAAGGCCCCATGCCTGGATATCCTTTGCTGCTTCACAGAGTCTGTTTGTGCCTCTGTTCATATCTTCCAATGAACCAGATATTCCAGTCTGGCCCTCTAGTCTCAAGAACCCAAGAGTTTTCACCACAAATTCATCCTCCCTATAATTGAGACTGGGAAGGTTGGACAGAGTGTAAGGGGAAAAGAATATATGCAAACATCAGGAAGCAATGAAAGGGTGAATAATAATGGGGTTGATTTGTGTTAATCCAGGGAACAGGCTAATAAATTTGGAATCTGGTTTCTTGGAAAAGCAGCTGTAAGGTAAGGACTAAGTAGAAAGCCCTAATAGCAATGAGAACTCTTCTTGATTGTGGTGGTCAGCAGGACCTTTCTTTGAATTTTTGAAAAAGAATCCAGCTGATTACCTGAAATTCCTATAGAAAACATAAGGCATCAGATACAAAGCAGGATAAGGCACAAGATGCCAACATGTCTGGTCGGTAACTAAATAAGGTCTGAATGGTTACATGTCAGCATGTTGTCATTTGTGAACGTAGCCATCTGCAATACATCAGACCACTCTTGCTGGTAATTTACATAAAAATGAAGCAATTGCTTTAAGATAACATGAATCCAATCTCTACTATTGCCAGATTTGGGGCAGAATGTGGTACAATGAGTTTAAAGTTTTTCTTTCTTAGATATATGAGATAGATTTTCCACCTGCCTCTTGGTTTAGTAACAGACACATCCAGTTTCAGGCTGTTTTTTTCTGTGTGTGTAGAATTAGTCTGCACAACTTAACAATGCAACATATGAAGATTGCTGTGTCAAAAAAACCCTTACATTTATATGTGATAAATTATGAATCAAATAACTTTTTTGCCAAAGAGAATACTTAAAATGTAAAAGCTTTACAGATGTTTGATCCTGGCACACAACCGCCAAAGTTATGACAAGACACTTTGTATGAGATAGAATTAAATGGTTTGCCAACTGACAGCTCTTTTATTCTATATTTTACAGAATAACCAAAGGTCGTTACTCAGATAGACAATCTGAGTCATGGCACCAAAATGTGGTGGCCAAAACCTGGCTCACGTAAAACAAATGTATCAATCAGGGTGTCAAACTCAAAGCCCGTGGGCCAGATTAAAACTGCTCAAATCTGGCCCGCAGGACCAGCCTGGAAATATCAAAGGACCGGCCCGTGGTGCATCTGCCAGCCAAAATGGGCCATAGCCCAGCGCAGCCTGTTTTCAGCCAGCAGAGTGCTGCAGGAGGACTGGATTGGACTAGATTACAATTATGTGGCCTCAAGTAAATGCCTGATCTGGATAGAAAACAAGCAATATGCTATGTTAATACTACAATTTAATGTCAGATTTTACATTCTGTAGGCCCATTTAATCTACAATCAGCAATCTATAATTGACAGCTATTTCTATTTACTATCCTGGAAATTTACTTCTCCTGTTAGATCTTGTATTATCATGTTATTTATGCTACTGCATTTTTATTATTAGTTGAATAATAAAAATACAATAGTATAAATAGCTTTTCTGCCTGGAAAAGCAATTTACTATTAAACAATGGGGGTATAAATGTAGAAATAAAAAGTTTAGTGGAGTATGAAGAATAAGTAATAAATGTTTGTCAGTAATATCTGGTAGAAGAGATAGGAAAATGGTTATAGTAAAGAACTGTGGAAAGAAAGAAGAGAAGGGGGGAAATGCATCTTGAGCCTGTGTCAAACAGCCACTATGGCCACGGCCATCCCGGCCACCACCATCCCTGGCCACCACCACTTTGGCCCTCTGAGGTCAAACACAACCCTGAGGCGGCCCTCAATGAAATCGAGTTTGACATCCCTGCCTTAAAGATACAACATAAATCGATTAAGTACGCAAACAACTACAATGTATGCCAGGCTCCCAACAAAACACCGGCAGCTTGCTGAGCAGACCTGAGCAAAAGCAGAACCACGGCTTATATATCTTCGACCCACTACTTTTCAAAGACAAGGCCCGCAAAAAAGGCAGACACTGTACAAATGACACTGCATGACAGTGAAATGGTTTTAATAAACCCAACTGAGTGTCATTATTTATCCCTTTCTAGGTTAGCATACTAGCTATACTATCTTTGAGATATGGTCAGGGAATATAAACTATTTGGTTTACTGAGCCACTTGTTCCTGACTGATTCCTCCCCGTTGCCTAGCTCAGGGTCAATTCGGCTTGCTGTGAATGTTTCCTTATAAGAGCACTTTAAGCAATTCATATGAATTAGGAGGAGTGGAGCTCATGTATTTGGTAGTGAATGCAGCTCACATGTGTATGCTGGATGGTATCTTACAGAGAGTCCTCAATTTACAACCATTCGTCTAGTGACCATTTAAAGTTACAACGGCACTGAACGGCATTTACATCCATTGCAGCATCCCCATGGTCACGTGGTTAAAATTTGGACGCTTGGCAACTGACTCATATTTATGACATTCGTAGTGTCCTGGGGTCATGTGATCAACTTTTCTAAACTTCTGACAAGCAGAGTCAATGGGGAAGCCAGATTTACTTAACATCTGTGTTACACATTTAACAACAGCAGTGATTCACTTAACAACTGAGGCAAGAAAAGTCATAAAATGGGGCAAAATTACAACTGTCTAGCTTAGCAACAGAAATTTTGAGCTCAATTGTGATTGTAATTCAAGGACTACCTGTTCTGTCCCAGCTCAGCCTACAACTCTGGAATTGTCTGGAATTTTTTTTCCTAAGTATTAAGGAGATCTCTTTCTGTTAGCTTCTGTGAACAAAACCAGCCATATAGATACTATATGCTGAGATTTACATCACTAGTTATGTTTTACCACAAACAACAGGCTCTTAACTAACATTTTTATTGTAGTTAGAAATTTTGTTTCATTTGCTACTTTCTGATTTCCCAGCAATTCTCCAGAACGAGTTTTGATTATTTAAATAACCTTTTACTCTTATTTGACACGTCCTTCCTTTCTTTTCCTGTTTCTAAAAAGCTACAATAGAAAGCACTTTGGGCTGAATCCAAGCTTTCCTCTACCAATAATAGAGACATTTGAAGTTATATGTGAATTACTACTCAGATGTGGTGAGGGGGAGTGAAGTTGGGATCTGCTTTTGTGAAGGACCTGCTGATGTCCAGAGGCAGCTTCATCTCACTCAAGTTCTTAGCTAAGAAAAGCACACACCAACACAAAGTGAGGAGGAGTGTAGGAGAAAAGGGGATAAGAAAGGGAAGTGGAGGCGTCCTCTGGAGATTGGTAGCTATTATAAGCAGGCAAGAAAACTACCGGTCAACTGCCAGGACCACTAACTATGGTGAGCAGAATATTCTGGTGGGAGTCCTGCATGGAGCTTTATCTGGAGCTCAGCAGCAACTAGAAAAGGAGTAATTGCACTGAAATAGCACTCCATTTTAAGTAATATAAAAACTTTTGGAAAAAGCCAAAGGTTGATGCTACATTAAAGACTCTGAGACTTTTGTTTGATCTGAGTATTAATAGACTGAATACAAAGAGCTTGAGTATTAAAGACATAAGTTACGTGGCAACATCACTTTGCAAAGTCCTAGAAGGATGGAGTTGACTCAGAGCATTGGCCTATTATTAGGGAAGGTGTATGCTGTATAAAATATTTGGTATGCTGTGTTGTGCTCAGTCCTTGGAGAGCAAAGAACCCTCACAGATATCTAACATCTCTTACTTTCAATGTTGGCTTTAAGCATGCTCTGCCTACCCATGACTATGTCACCTAGAAAACATGTTTATCTAGTTAGCTATTAATATAAACAATGATATACTAAGTAATGCTGCACATATGCTATGCACTCAGTAATTTTATCTGTAATATCAACAATCCATTGAGGGATTCTAGGGTTCCGAGGAAACAACAATTAACAGAGATCATAAAATCACTTCACATCTTCTCCACTTCTATTCTCTCAGAGGCGAAACTTTTCTTCATAACAAATAGCTGACACACTCCCTTCAATTTCCCAAGCTTCTATGGGAAGCTTGCATATCTCTTTGAGGATTTTTTAGACATTCTTTAGATATATCAGAATCTTCACTATTAAAATATTTTTTCTACGTGCTTTCTTTGCACCCCCCCCCCCAAATGTACAAAGGAATATAATGATTATGATGATCACTTATTGCTTGTCTGTACACCGAGAGTTTATGCACCTGAGACAAATTCCTTGTGTGTATCCAATCACACTTGGCCAATAAAGACTTCTAATAATAATTTGTAAAGTTGGGGATAATCAGAAACTGTGGGTTATTTAACAGCATGACTTGTTACTAGGGTGGTATCTTACTAAGTTAGGTTTTTTTCTATATTATTCTTTTTTTTGTCACTGGGTTTGACCTGAAGGCCTATGAACAACGGCAGCTAAAATACTTACCTCTTTGGCTCTGAGGGAGCTCACATCATGTACCTGTGTAACTTGGTTGTATAGTGTTTAGACATAACAACACTAAACTTTTCTCTGGCTCAGCCATTAGCAAAGCTGACAGGGTATAAGCAAGAATAGCATTCAAATACTCCTACGGGATATGTATATTCTGTCAGATAAATGGATTTTTGGAATGTCAGATAGGATCTTGAGCAGCTGTTCTGTAAGAAACTTGCAACAAAGCAAGTGAAAATAAATTAACTATTTACTTCATTTTTCCCCACTGTGTCATTCTCAGTGAGTAATTTATGTTCTAATGTGATCAAAGGGACAACCTGTTAATTAATGTGGGTGAGAAAGAAAATGAAAAAAAAATTGCATGCCTAAGTTTCCTCTTCAGTGGTTGCTGACAAAAGAACAGTTAGGAGAGTTACTTACTAATGAAACAGTTTCAGATACAGTTTTGCTTCAAGTGTTGACAGAGTTAAAATAGACTGGAATTCTTGCTCTTTAGCATTATTTTTGATTTTCAAATTATGTCAGTTCAGTTCTAGTACACGTTTACAAGACCAGAAATGTAAAATATTGCCATATACAGTAAAATAAGTTACATTAATAATGTATTAATGCTAATTCTATTAGAATGCAAGGTTAAGATATGCCAGTTGCCGGAAATAGTGCAAATTCTTATAGTGGTAACCTGCAAAATATCTCCCTAAGGACAGAGGGGCCACAAGTTTGGACTACAGCAAACTCTCTGTAGTAGAATCTCACCTTCAAACCCTGACATCTCCAGATAGGGCTCAGAAAAACCCATAGCCAATCAGCATAGACAATGTTGAACTTGATGGATTGATGATTCATTGGTATCATGCCACAATGTACACTGAACACTACTGTTATTCTTCCCCTATCCTTCCGTATAGAAGAGCAATTTAGCCTCATGTTAAAATCATAAACTAAAATCAGCCTTTACAAACTAAGATTTGGAACTGGGCAAGTAAATCAACTATGAACATTATAATTTTATAATACAATTGATACCTTCTTTTGATCACTACTGAAAACTTTCAATTTTCTCTTCTAACATAGAAGGAATAAAAGAAGCATTCCAACTTGAGAACCTCTATAGATTTTTCCCAGAATGATAAATTATTGCTTGTTATCAAGTTCAACTTTAGTAAGTTCATGGCAACTTTTAAAAACTTCATGTAAACATCTTTTTTCTCCATTCAATTCATTCTGAAGAACTAAAAATGTTTCTTCCCTTAATCTCTCTCTCCAAAGAGTGGGATAATAAGGGTTAATCTCCAAACTGATTCTGTCATTGGTATTTTCACTTTAACTCTGTGCATGCTTCCTCGGAGGTACACCTTTCCTCACAGCAGTGCCTAGAAAGATACACATCCATGTATCATTAGCTAAAATATTTATTGAGTTCTGAATTTGGTATGTAGGATATATACATGTGCTAACTGGATTCTTAAGAAATCTATTCCTTGCAAACTATTTAGAAGAAACAAAATTTATTGTAAGAACTGATTCTATCCTCTGGCACATTTAGAAACATTTAGGAATTATATTTTAAAATGTATTAATGTATTCAGTTTCCACATATGCAAACACATAGCTGAAATCCTTAAGATGACAGAAATTCTTGATCACATAAAACACTGTGCTAAATAATGTAAAACTCTTTATCAAAAGAAATAATTGATTTTACTCACTGACAAGTTACAATTTAAAAAATAGCACTGCGAAAGGGAAACACAGCTCTGAGAACTTGTCTCTGAAATGCCAAATAATTTTTGTGGCAACTTTCCATGGGAATGCTACATGAATTAGAAAATAAAACTAAATATAGTACAAGTCTCCCTACTCAGGGTAGTAACAATAATATCTTCAATAAATACAGCTTATAGTCAGCATTAAAAATGTTCAAGGAGATTGATAAAGTGAATAATAGAGCATACTAAAAGTATTTGTCATAAACCAAAAATATTTCACAAAATCATCAAGACTTACCTGAAAATAAAACAGGTAAATGATCCAAAGTACATTAACATGTGTTGTAATATCTTTCAATGGTTTAATAAGATATTTAATTTATCTTGGGTTTTTTTGAATGATAAGGACTTGGTCTTTATGGTCTCTCCCCAAGAGCTGACAACATTTAGGAATTAACACAAGCAAAAATGTTTACCTTGACAAGGTTCAAAATGATGATCGGAGAGCCAAATCTCTGAAGCATTTGATCAAAGTGAAGAGCAGCTACATGAGCAAATGGGTCTGCCTGATCCACTAGAAAAAAAGCAATTCATATTAGATGAACCATATCAGATTAATATGCTATACATTTCATATTTAACAATCCTCGTTGAAACTACAAAGCAGATGGAAAGTCATGGAGCTTATTTTCAGGAAAGATGATACTGTTTTCCTCTCATCTATTTTTTAATTTTCTAAACCTGGAAAATAAAGTGATCTCCCCCATGCACATGAACTGTTTATATTGTTATGCAAAGTTCTTTTGTGAAATCATAACATAAACATAAAAAATAATAAGCTGGACAATAATGCTAAAAAAAAAAGAGTACTGAGATGCATGTTAAGCAAATACTTCCCAACAACTCTCTTGGCTCTCAGTGATGGAATACAATATTTGAAAGAATTCAGGCCAGAAGGGCACCCTGGTTTCAGATCTACTTTGGTTACACAGAAGAATATATAAAAGTTGTGAATTAGCTCTAATTAGATGAATGAGCATGATCTTGTAACAGAAACAGAATTCCCACATCACCATGGTTTTATCTGCTGCACTTATATTTTGCTGTTTCTCCTGGAGTTCAGAATGGCATGTATGCAGTACTGACCCTTTCAATTTTACCTACAAATTGAATGATCTCATCAAGAAAAAACCTGAACAAATAATGGATTGCAGTGTTATTATCGCTTTGATGGTGGAAGACGTTTGAGCCATTCTCATATCAAAGTGCAACCAGTAGAGGTACAATTTCCAATGAATTTTACTTCTTTCTTTCTACCACTTACAATGTTGTTCAAAAAGCTTAACCAACTGGGCAGATGGGTAGATGGGATAAAGGGAAAAGACGGATTTTTTTCTTATTTTCAGTATCTGAAGTTTTACTGGATCAATGAAGTGATACTACTTGTACATAATTGCCTTTTTACTTTCTTTTTTGATGAGTTTTAAAATACACAGTGTGTCATATTTTTTTAATCCTCTGGCTCCATCTTATATAACTAGTTGAGATAGGCCAAACAAATCCATAATTCAATAACACATGATTACTTATCTTTTCTATTTGTGAGCAAACAAAGACAACAAAGCAGCAATAGTTTTATGTCTTTTAAGTGTCCAATGTGTCTTTTAAGTTCTGTTCTGTTAACTTAAGCAGCATACAGGAAGAAGCAAGAAAAACTATTTTTTCTAAGTAAGTGATAAGTAATAAAGATAAGTATATGCTTTTAATAGCTAGTTAACTTAATAATGTTGGTCAAACATTACAACCAGCCCTGCAGCGGGTAATATTTATTACAGGTAGTCCTCAATTTACAACTGTAATGGAGCCTGCGCATTATAGTTAAGTGAAACATCTCACCTAATGACCCCTCCAATTCAATTGCTGAATGAGCACGTGGGTTGTTAGGTGTAGCACTAGGTGCCTCAGGGGTGGGAGAGGCCCTTAGAAGCTCGGGGCCAGGGTTGCCTGCCCAGAGCCTCCCAATGACTCCCTCATCCCTGAGGCACCCAGTGCTCTGTTTCCTGTCCCTCAGGGCTCCCCAGGCTTTTATCTGCTCCCATGTAATGCAATGCAATTTGAAGCTCAGCTTTCTTGTAGAAGCTGCCAACCTCAGGGCAACTGTGTGCTATTCTCTTAGTAAGTAGTACTTCTCTTGAGACTGTAGGGGGCAGTATTTTAAGGAAGCTCCACACACTCCACAAACAAACAAAACTTCCTTAAAAATCAGAGCCCCTTACAGTCTTGCGACAGGTACTACTTGCTAGAAGAATAGCACAAGGATGCTATGAGGCCAACAGCCTCTTTAAGAAAGCTGAGCCTCTTATTGCATTAATATATATTTACTTATTTAATATATTTATTCTGAAAAAATAGCCTTTCCTTCACTACCTACCTACACAAGCTCTGTCCCTGATATAACAACATGATCCTGCCTATTTAAATTTAATTTGGGAGGTTATCTGCAAGACTAGTTGGCTGCCTTTAGAAAAGAAGAGGTATGTTAAAAGTCTGGGAATGAGGAAAAAATTTTTTTTGTCTATGTCTTGAAATGCCTTAACTATAAAATATTAACAGGATTTATGGCCACTATCCAGGGGTGAAATTTGACCACCTCGGCCTGGCTCGGGAGAGGTGGTAGGGACAATTTGAATCAGTTTGCAGAGCTGGTAAAAATCGCCCCTGGTTGGCCCCGCCCACACCTGCCCGCTCACCCCTCACCTCTTCCAGCCGACCCGACCATAAATTTAACTGAATCTAACTTCAATGCCTGGATGGCTAGAAATAGGAGTGCAAAGCAGGGGTAAAATTCAAAAAGAAGATATATTTCACACCTGCCACTATCCCAGTATGTGTTAGTATAGATTGCATAATCAGAGTATATATTAATGTTATCACTTAGAAAATCTTTATCAGTACAATTTACAATTAGCTATGACTGGTCAAAATATTATTTCTCCATCTTGAAACTTCATCTGGAAGCACAAGAATCAGTAATTTACCAGCACATAATCTACAAATCAATATTTTGTACATACGTGTAATTGGTGGCTTAGGCATCATAGTTGATATGTCCTGAGACCAATACAGAGGGACCGAACCTCGCACTTGAACATAAGATGAATAGCTTCCGGCAGAAAATGACATTACCGAAGCATCATGAAGTATTTGCTCAGTTTCTACTTCATTCGCTACATCTCCCTGCATGAAAAAAGCAGTATCTTTATGATACTTCAAATTATCAACATCATCTTCAAAAGTCTCATCACTCAATTATCAGCCTAGTTTTCATTTTAGCATAGCAAAAGCAATGATTGATTATGATTTGTGGCATTGTCTTAATCATTCAACAATAATTTTCCAATTAAGATTATTTGGAAAAATGTCTCATTAATTTCATTTTGTTCTCATCTATACTGAAATTGTAGTTTTTCCTTCTGTTCCTAAATCTATAGTTACTCCGAACCAGATTTCATGACTGCAGGAGAACACTGTGTTCAGAAGTATCTAACTGTGCATCCCTCAATGTGGTCCCCTGAAAAGAATTCTGCTGTGCAACTAGAAACAGAGAATTACTTCGCTATACAGTAGACTGATATTGATGGAGTGAGGCAGATGATCATGACATAATAGCTCTACTTAAATTCTATATTCATATGGTTGATTCAGAAATGCCATTGTACTGATGGATACAGTACCACTAATAACATACATTCTTAATATCTACAGTTCTTAGATATTATTCACATTTGCTTGGGGTTTGGTTATCTGAAATGTCCATGGGGCACTTGGAAGAGAGAGGAACGGAATGAAGGACGAATCCATTAGAACAGAGATAGCCCACAGAATATAAAAAATATCATACCACAATTACTGATCTCCAAAACTCAGGGGGGGGGGGGAGCTCTTCCGCCTTAATGCATATTTAAGAAATTTGCTTGCGTAAGTGAGTATCAATATATTCCCAGACATTTAAAAAAAAGGTCAAGGAGTTTTGAATAAGTCCCTAGGTTTGCAACCCGATTAAACACTTTGACCTTGATGCTCCTGTGGATTTATGATAAAAATCTAAATTCTACTAACTTGTCAGTGTTTTGTCAGAGAAATCTTAAATCTGAAACGCATAAATGAACATTTCTCTGGGCACACAAAAAACTCCAATCATAAAATTGCAATATATGTAAGTATATTGAAAATCGCTGCATCTAACAATAACAGATGCGGATATTTTGTAATTTTATTTAAGCTGATTGATCATATTAACAAAACAAATGAAGTATAAACTAGAGCTTGTCTTGGACCACATGATATACACTTTCCCAAAATAAGAAAAAATATGATTTTTATTTTTATTTCTTTTTAGATTTGCCTAGATGGCAAAACACAGTTACCACCAAGACCAAGCTTGCGGGGTGGGGGCAAAGTAACTCTCATGCAACATTTTCATACTACAATGAAAGATATCTCTATTATATGTATTACCTCACAGTTTGCTCCTCTCTTCAGAAACCGTGTTCCAGCAAATTTACTTGATCTTCTAGCTATCAAAGTGACATACACTGGACGACCATAAATAAGCAGTTCTTGGAATCCAAGATAAGGTTTATAAATATATGTCATTCACTATCCCACTTTCTTTTTTTAAACTTCATTTTTGTCCTGGCATATAAACACAGAGCAAGCATAGAGTTTTCTTTTTTTTTTTAAAGAATGTTCTTTTAGTCTAGCAACATGACATTTTAATCTTTCAAACTACTCTAACAAAAAACAAGAAAGGCAGAAATTATATTTTAGAATTGAATGCAAAAATACCAGGTGTTCAAATTGTATGTTTTGTGCATCCCTTGGTGAACACAGGTTAACATAACCTCTGCATGATACAAAATTAAATGTCGTATCTTTTGGGAAATCTGAAATACATTCAACTATTTCAAGCTTCAAAATAAGAAAGCAGTGAATACAGCAGGTACAGAAGCTTGGACAGCATTCAAACTGATTCAGTGTTGCCTTTGAAAAACATAATAAATATCAATAAGGCCTCCAAATCTGTTACTCATTACTCCTATGGCACAAATAACCATACTTTCAGAGGTAAATAAATAGTCTGACTCTTCTAAATCTCTGCTTGTGATTGTTGTTTTTTCTATTTTAATAACCATGGATTCCTTTAAGTAACTATCCAAAGATTTGAAAATGAAGGCAATTCACTCTTGCAAATCAGGGTAAGGTTCATTTTTAAAAATGCTACTAAAAATGCTAGCTATTTTCAATTGGCAATTTCAATTGTGAGAACCACTGTTTAAAAAGACCAAATTTTTAAGCTGTTGAATTCAGGACAAGATAATAAACAAATCCCTACTAGAATATCATCTTGCCAACTACTAATCATGGAATGGCTTTATTATGCTCTGAGGTGCAACAGCCACTAGTACAGTAAATATTACGTGGCCAAACAAAAGAACAGATTGTCCCAAAGGTGCTTTTTCGAAAGGCAACTGGACTTTGTTCTTCCTTGAAGATATTTCAAGGAAAAACAAAGAACTGAAGAAGCTTCTTGGATGAGAAGTGAAACGTCTTTGAGGAAAAACGAAGTCCAGTGACCTTTTGAAAAAGCACCTTTGGGACAACCATGACCTGGATGCCTGAGAATCTCTATAGACAAAAAGAACAGATTCAATTAATCCATCAACATGATGGCATTTTTGCTAGTTTTCCTTTAAGAATATTTCTGAGCTAGACAATTTTTGTAAGGAAGAGTGGGAAGAATGCCAAAAGCCAGGATAGAAAGACTACAAAAATATAAAACGATGTATCATTGATAGCTGATGTCAGCAATACTATCTAGAATATATACAGGTATTCTAAGTGTCTGTTGTAAATATGGGCAACATGAAGGGACATTTTATCATGCTTGGTAAGTATGTAAAAAAAAAAAGATTCAAATAAACACATTGATCTGAAGGATTTTAAAGAATAATATTCAATTAAAGTCAGACCCTTTAGAATTAATGGATCCAGAGTTAGAAAAGAGTCTAGGAAGATATTATTTCAATTTATGATCATTGGGCAAAAGCTATTACAGGTATATGCATAAAGATGGAAATATTTGGCACTATCAGCCATGAATAGTTGGTAAAATTGACTGAACCTGCTGAGATAACCAAATTGAATTATTTGACTAGAGAAAGGTCATTATTGACATTCATCAATGACTGCAAACTCTTTACAGACTTTTTATATTAAAAAAGAAAATGATTTTCTGACTTTGGGTTTTGTTGATTAGGAAAAAAATAGTCTATAGAAAGAAGAGAAATATGATGTAAGAGAGGGATTTGATTAAAACTGTATGTATAGCTGCCAAGAGGAAGATCAGAAGCCATTTCTTATATTTCTGTTCATGTTTGCTGTTCTGTTTATTTATACCTCTTTTTTTCTTTCTTTTTTCTCTCCTTCACATTTACTATGTCTTTTTCTTTGAACATACTTATTGTATATATAAAATCTTTTAATAAAAACTATTTCAAGAAAAAGAAAATGAAATGCACAAAAAATCACATTGCTCCTTTTTAAACTGATTTACAAGTAGAGGAACATTTCTATATGTACTCTAAAATAATAAACAAGGTCTCGATTACTTATCCATTTCCATTTTTTTGGTTGTATTAAAAAAGCATTTAATCGTAATTAAGTTTTGTTAGCTATTCTACTATCTGCTCCAAAAGGGGTATGCTCAATTATTTCATTGCAAGCTAATTTCACAGTGAAGTCCGACACAGTCATTGTGGTAGGAAATGAAGTCTTTATTTGGTCTTTTATTTCTTCACTGGCAACACTAACCCCATTCATGATTTCTCGTAATAGGCATGCTTAGAATAAGAATTTTCCTTCATTGTGCTTCATTATCTGCATGTAAATGAACGCTGAAAATTTGTTTTCCAGCTCTTAAGATCTAAGAGGTTCTTTTACAAACAGCTAATTAATTTGTGGGTGAGTTTAATAGCCACATACAAAGAACCTAAGGAAGGACTTTATTGTATGTTACCATGATTCAGTTTTCTTTCTAGAATAGCAATTTGCTGTTACTGTAACAAACATTAATAACTAACAGAAGAAGGATACTCGACTGCCCACAAAATCCATGAATAACATACAAAAGCCAGTCTCGATGAATTGCAGTTTTGACAACATCAAGCAATTTCCCATTCCATACATATTTTCGGTAAGGTTCACTGCAAATTCCAAATACACCTGAAAAATTATTGCAAAAACAATAAGAACATTATTTTGAACCTTACATTAGATCGATCATTGTCAGTTTATACCACACATATGCAGTACCTATTTAGATAAGTATCTGTGTTTATTAACTTGCAATATAACTGGGGAATAACCAAAGGCCAGAGGTTCTGGCCATGCTAAGGATGTTATGAAACACAAACAGAAAGAGCCATATAATGTCTGAATCATTGCATAAGATTAGATAGATCAGAACACCAGAAACATTTTGTTCACTGCTACTGGAAACAAGAGATTCATCTATATTACTTTTTGATCTGATACAGTAGAGTTTACACTACACTACAATGCCAAGCAAGGCCTATGCTTTTTTAAAGGGAAAAAGGGAGAGCACACTGCTTGACACAAAAAGGCATACAAGAAAGTTCTGGGTCTTCTCCAGTTCTTTAAGAAATTGGTGGAATTCAGACTGTATTGTTCTGTTGACAGAAAGCTTTCAGCAACAGGAAACGTGACTACTGTTCCTAATTCTATACCAACCCAAATGCTTTATGAGACCTTACAATCTTCTATTTGACAGAATAGGAAGAAATCAACGGTACCCTTTTCTACTACATTTAGGGAAGCTATCAGTAGTACAAGGGCTTCCATTTTCTTTCTTTATAGAATGAAATCTGTATGCAATCTTCCTCATAACTATGTAATATTTGCATACTGCCTAGATGAATGTTTCCAGGGTTATGTCCTTCAGATATAATGATCTGTAAGTTGTAAAACATTCTGAAGTTCAAGAGAATTTTTCACACATTTACAGCAGTAACTTGTGGGAAGAGATACCTGGTATAAATAATTAAGCATGATTTAATTTTAATTACTTCACACGGTTGAGCTAAAAACTGAAGGTTTTTAGTCAATTATTATTGTTTATAACAATTTTACCACTAGTATTGATATTAATTATATATCACAGAAGATGTTTCTTTATAAATAAATTCATAATCACTGATCCTTCATATAAAGGTGTTTTTTGCAAAATAGTAACCATCATTTGTTTATATTATTCTCTTAACTAACATGCTAACTTAACCAAAATAAGGGATCAATAATTTATACAAATTGTTTTGCTTTCAAAATCAAACTAGGTGTAATCAATACCGGTACCTTATGTAATTCTTTAGTAACTCTGAACACTTTCAGTGTAATACTGATTAACTTAAAGCGGTTCAGGTCTCTGCATTAAAAGCATTACAAAATTAGACTTAGCTGTAGGGAAAGGATACTTACAATTTCCATTTTGAGTCGCAAGTCCCTCATCTTCAAAAATATCAAAACACTCTTGACGAGTTCGTGTTGTTTCTTTTTTGAGTACATCTAGAGGCATTCTCAAAACTGTAAGGTTATACTGAAGGGAGTGGGACAGATCATAGCTATAGCTAAAATTTGGAGAAAAATAAAAAAAAATTACTGGCCATCATTCTGAAAAGTTTTCAGTTATCCAAAACAAGTTGCTTTAATTTACAGTACTGTGTCTTCTAACTGTACAGTTCCTTAGAAATAAAATACGATATTATAGCGGTAGAGAAAGTATTTGTATATATAAATACATGTTAGAAATATATACCATTCTTATATGTAAGAAGAACAAATTAAAGCAAGAGTGGGATTAATGAAATATGTAAATATATATACAGTATACTGATTTAAGAATTGTTTATAAGTAAGAAATTGTAAAATTTCTCTTTTTTTTCTCTTTTGTCTTTTTAAATGTTTAATAAAAAATTTTTTTTAAAGAAATAAAATACCAATTAACCCAATGATAATGAATAATCAGTATGCTTTATGGACTGAATTTCAAATGTGTGCGAATGTGTGACAAATTGAGTGAATTATGAGAGTCACAATTCTAGATTATCCAGTCTGAGAAATCAAAATGATGGAATCTATTCACAAAATATAATTTTCTAGTATATTACAAGATCATAAAAGGAAGTTTTTTTATTATGATGGACAAAATTGAATATATCCATATATGCATTCCAATCCATCACATTATTCTTTGGGGGGGGGGGAGTAGTAACTGAACAAAAGGACAGAAAAACAGTAAACCAAAGATAGCAATAGCACTTATACTGCTTCACAGTGCTTTAACAGCCCTCTCTAAGAAGTTTACAGAGTCAGCATATTGCCCCCAATAATCTGGGTCCTCATTTTACCAACCTTGGAAGGCTGGAAGGCTGAGTCAACCTTGAGCCTGGTGAGATCTGATCTGCCAAATTGCTGGCAGCCATTGATCAGCAGAAGTAGCCTGCAGTACTGTACTATAACCACTGCACCACCGCGGCTCAATACAATACAATACAATACAGAATATAGAATACAGAATATAGAATACAGAATATAGAATAGAATAGTTTATTGGCCAAGTGTGACTATTTTAAGTATACTATTCTAAGACAATAAGAGAAAGAAATATGAAAATTCTAGGTCATCCTCAATAATAAATCAAGGAGCCCTGTTGGTGCAGTGGTTAAAATGCAGTATTGCAGGCTAACTCTGCCCAGAGTCTGGAGTTCGATCCTGACTGACTCAAGGTTGACTCAGCCTTTCATCCTTTTGAGGTCAGTAAATGAGGATCCAGATTGTTGGGGGCAATATGTTGACATTATAAACTGCTCAGAGAGTGTTGTAAATTAGGGGTCCCCAACCTCTGGTCCTTGGTCCATTGGGAAGTGGCAAGTGGCAGGCAATTGGGCATATATGTGGGCGCATAAAGCGCCATTTCATCAAGCAGTGGACAAGCACGCAAAATATCTCCCCCCCCCCCTCCCACTGCTGCAGCCAGTCCATGGAATCAGAATAGTATTGTTAATAATTCCAGTTAATACTTCAAAATACAGTTAGAAACATACCTGAAATAAAAATTACTAGACAGGTCCACATTCTGAAAAATTCGGAGATATCTGTAGAAAAAACCCAAAAGATAATAAAATGTATTTTATGCAGAAAGAGTATGCTATCTTTGACATTCTCTATCAAAATCTTTTGCACTAGCTTTATCAAATAAAATGCTTTATTATGGTCAATGATCAAATGTAAATACAGTTCAGTAACAATATTACAGGGGGGGGGCAGGGAATGAGATCAAAATAGGTGAATAAATTACAAACAAAAAAAGGAGAGGAAAAGTGAAAACTGTATAGGAACAAGAGTAGCAGACCGCAAAAGTAAGACAGCAAAAATTGGAAAGAATGCTTCACTATTAAGTGCAAGCTATATTTCTATGATGATCCATAAGGTATTAAATAGTAATATATTACAATTTTGATAAACAAAATATGGTGATAAAATATAGAAGCATAGACTAAATTAATAAAATTCTAATAAAATACATGAAGCACAATTTGATGTTTACTTGATACCTACTTAATTGTTTATGATTATCACAATGTTGGGTTATATAAGATGAGAAGAAAGGAAAAGAGAAGGAAAAGAAAAAGAAAATGATTCAAGGAGACTGAGTTATCAGGTTAAAGCTGAAGATAATTTTTGCCTAGTTTCAACTGTTGCAGATATAAATTCAGCTACTATGTTAGTGATATCATGATTTGAAACTGAATATAGAGATAATGGATGTAGAACTTGTCCATTCTCCTCGGCACTCATAGTAAAATGGGAGTTGTCATCATACAGAAGTTACAGTAAATGAGGACATATTGGATTGTTTTAATCTCTCAGGCAATGTAAGAGCATGTGCACTGGGATACAGGGTTGCTGGCAGGTGCTAACTAAAACTTTATTCATTCAGTTGTCCATGACTTAATTTAGAGTTGTGCTTTCTGAATTCAAAGTCTTTCCCTCTTCTATAAGAATGAAGATGCCAAGTAAACACATAACAATAATAACTTTCTTTAGTAAGAAAATATTATAAGAATAGCAGTTGCATTAAAGTAGATCTTTATATCTTATTAAGTATATGGTCTTTCACAAAACTTCTATTTAGCATCACACCTGGCCAAGTAGACAATCTACTGTAGCTCTGATCCTAAATCCTAATCCTCTACTACTTCTATATAATTTGGGGGGTATTTATATAAGATGAGAAGTTCATTATCCATAAAACAAAATACCTTTTGTTACAAGAACCAAGTTCTTAATCCATAGATACTTCCAATAACAGAATGGCTATTAATTAATGTAAGAGTCTCATTATTAATGCACACCAAATACCAATAAAAATCATAGACTGGGACCATTTAGGTGCCTGAAGGCAAACCTCTGCCTAGTGCAGAAATCTAAATTAAAGCATCCCAAACAGAGTTCTGTATCCTTCCATTTAAGTACATATAGTGAATAGGTGACATCTTCCACATGACACTGCTTCATGTAGTTGAACAGCACTATCATATCTTACTTCTCTTTTCAAAATTAAACATGCTAACATAGCCCAGCAGCAAGAATCCAGAAGCAGGTCCAAATTTTGAATTTTGCATGTTAATTCAAGCTAAAGGGACCCAATTTAGAGCTACTATAGGCTGTATCGGTTAAAATCATACTGCAGAAACATTACATTTATTTCTTATGATATTGAACGTGTCACTGGAAAGAAAGGGAAGTAATAAACCATACAACCTACAACAAACCTATTTGCTAGGCACAATTTTTTTCAAAAGGTTTTTCCCTTTCTTTTCCAATGTTCTTGGTCAGATTTGCTGGTTTTTTGCTGTCATGAACTACAGGAAAAATGTTACTCATTTCCCAAAAGCCATTTGTTCAGGCTGATCAACTCAGTATGAAAATTAGAACCAATGCCCTGCATCTAATTTTTTTACACGAGTACAAGTAAAGACTCTCTTGATGCAAGCTTCTGTGGATATATCTAAGTTGTTTTCTTGGTAATATTATGGAAGTGGACTACCATTGCTTTCTTTTTCCAGTCCAGCCGATGCTTTTTAGGATCAGCTAAGATAAGTATATGGTATCACATGTTGGTCCCTGTTATTCTAAAGCAAAACAGAGACTGAAAATTACCTTGCTTCATCAGGATGACTCACTCGTACAGAGTCATTTGGAATGTAGATCATATTTGTATCTTCTATTTTATATACTGCATGTCCTCCGATATCTGCCATCTTTCGCCTCTTTGTAATTAGCACAATGTAATAACCTTCTAAGAATCTGACAAAACCTGCAAGAAACAGAATAAATTACCTATTATTTGTATCTGTCACTTGATTCACTATAGTACGAGAAGGCTAAAAAAACAAGCACAAATTCTGTCACGGTTGCAATAATTATATTGTATTTCTGGCACCGTATAACGCTAGCGATTGGGGGGGAAACCGTCATTCCTGAATAAATATTTAATCTACAAAATTTTGCTAAAGTAACCTCCTTTTCCTGTTAAATTATACATGAAATAATTAATGAATATAAATTGAAAAGTATTTTTCAACATGGCTGCTCACTTCATCTCTTTTGAAAAATTATGTATTGCGTTCTCAAAGCATATTTCATCAAATCAATGCCTGGGGTGAACTGAGGAAAATGGAATGCCCCATTGAGATGAAATCTAAGTAATGAGTTAACTGAACATTTCTGTATAAGGAAGACAAGGCAGAAAGATAAAAGAGCTGGAAATGAGAGAAAGGAAAGAGGCAGTTAACAAAAGGGGAAAGGAAAAGAAAGAAAACTATCATTCTGCAAATAAGCATAGTGCTTTACTTCTTTAAACCTATGTTTTATACATATTCTGTATGTGATATTATATGTACATATAATGTATTAAATACAATTTTAATTGTCCAGCTAAGTAAAGAGAAAGCATAATGAAACTATTAGGAAGAGCTGATGTAAGAGGAGATAACTTTAGTATAAGATCACTTAAATTATCCTTTTAAACTACATTTTACCCACCCACCCTGATCTCCATCCACCATATAAACTCAGAAGTATACCACATCTAACCAGATAAATCTAATTTAAATCTAATTTAATTAAATTCTAATTTAATTTAATCTAATTAATGCTTCCACTAATATCTGACACATCGTCAGATATACGGTACTTTGTTCTTCTTAGCCTCCACCTGAATCAACTATTCAGCATTGCAATGTATGATATATTTCCTAGCAAATCCATACTTTAAGCCTTCCCCATAATGAAATTTTTCAATAATCTACAGTATTTGACATGACACATCAGATTAATTTTTCACTCCTTCAATCTACCACAGTTATCAATCAAGAATTCCGGCAAATGACCTTTTATTGTGATTCTACAAAGAAGGATTTATAGCTACTTGTCTATTTAGACAGTTATTCTGTAATAATTGAAAATGGTATCATGCTCAACTTCAACAGCAAATGTTGCAACCAAGTACTTCAATGTGAAACTGTGCATTCTAAAAGAGCATGTTTTTCCCCATCAGCCTGTTTCAAATGCTTCTAATAAAGAAGCACCAGAAAGTTGGACTTTTTCAATGGTGGCACTACTTTCAATGAAACATCTCTCTTATGTACTCAATTGTATACACTTCACAATGCTTCATACAGAGAAAGCAACAATTTTTTTTCTTGTCATCTCCCTACAGCTTCACTACTTCTACTACTATCCTAAAAATATCCCTTGAAGATTAGGAGTACTTCCACACATTGTGAACTGTTTTCTCATTGTTGCAGGACAATAGATTTCAAATGTGAGGAATCTATTATCAAAGCTACACATAGAAATATTGCAGAATGTTATGTAAAATAATATAACAATGAAGTATAGTTGGCTATGCAGGCCTATGAGATGGTAGACAGGCACACTCAGTGGCTGGATGCTGACCTGGCCCAATCTGAAGATGATTTAAAACAGATTCTGGCCATTTTCAGGTTCTGGAAGTTTAAGTCTGTACATCTAAAAGTGGCTAAGGTTGAGAAACAGTGATCCAAAGAATAATTTGAAAGACAGTCTTTGAAAGCTCTGTTTTAAAAAAAAAACTGGAAAAAGGAAGAATTTCAAAGGATGAGAAAAATACTCAAGGTTGAGACCAGAAATCATCTGAGGAAGAGGCTGCAATAAACAAACAAAGATCTGACCAGTTGATATTATCCTATCAGTTCATTCTTCCAATGTCTTGGCCATGCCAGTAGATCCCAATAATTCCACAAAATACTTGTTCCATCAAGTGTTTTTAATGGAGGAATAATTGGCTGTGGCAAACCTGATTGTCCAAAATTGAGTTCTGCCTTGCTTGGGTGAATCTCACATCAAACTCAAAGGGAAATATTACTGCGCTTTGTGTGAAGTAGAAATTATGTACAATGTGAAATAAGTTGAACATACTTGTATAGTACAATATTTTTAATAGCTATGCATTCCAGCTATGTTCTGGCATTTCTGCTAATAAATGGATCTCTGTGAAAATTGCCGATGGCCTTTTATGTGAGGATGACAGTATTTGTCATAAAAAAAATGTACTGGTAATCACCTTGGGAAGCATTCAACATCATCATTTCTCTAGTGGAGTGATTTTTTTCCTCTCTCCTCCATTTCATAGTGTATCCTCTAAAGTTCTTTAGAGATTTGTGAATGAGTATAAAGCAATGGAGGTCAGCATGAAGGTAAAGCCTTATTCTTTGAACAGAAACAGAACTCAATAATTGTGGGTGCAGTCTTTTGAGCTGCATGTAGAATCGCATAAGTCACTTTGAAGCTGGTATTTCCATTTGCACAACACTGGATTCTACTCAAGAAGGTGGTTCTGATTTTGAATGTGCAATTTTGCTCCTTTGGAAATGAGCTTGCAAAATAATTAATACTTTAAAAGACAGAATAAATCTGTATTGGATTAGGTATAAAACACACTTTGCACACACACACCCAAAAGAGGCTGAAAATTTGGGTTCCTCTTATACTCCAAATGTAGCTTTCTCGAAGCTTGTTTTTCAGCCCTAATGAGGCGCTAGCAAGTAAAGCGATCTTTGCAGGCTTTTTTCATTGCTACTCCCTCCAAAGCTTTTTTTCAGCCCTAACAAAGTGCTAACAATCTTCCTGGCTTTGCAGTCTTTTTTCATTGCTACTCCCTCTGAAGCAGCTTTTTGTCAGCCCCAACCAGCGGATAAAATAATGTGCTGAAGCTGACCAAACTAAGGACGCTAGCCAGATGAATACCTGGTAGGCCGATTTTTTCTTCTATTTTCCTTCCCAAAAACTAAGGTGCTTCTTATATTCCTGTGCGTCTTATGCTATTTTTTTTTTACATTTTTCTTCTTCGGCGAGAAGTCACTAAATACTCAATACAGAAAAATAACAGAACAGAAATTGGAAGGGGCCTAGGAGGTCTTCCGATCCAACCCCCTCCTCAGACAGGAGACCCTATACTATTTCAAACAAATGGATGTCCAATCTCTTTAAAAAAAAGCCTTCCAGTGATGGAGCACCCACAATTTCTAAAGGCAAGCCGTTCCACTGGTTAATTGTCCTCGCTGTCTTGTCATTAATTTTTTCTCTCCTTAGTTGGTTGTCTCTCTTGCTGAAGTTTCCATCCACCGCTTCTTGCCCTGCCTTCTGGTGCTTTGGAGAATAGGCTGACACCCCCCCCCACACACACACACCCTTTTCTCGGTGGTGAAAACTACTCGTGAAAAAGCAGCAATCCTGCTAGGCAACACAAAGGTCTACGTTTTTATTTTATTTTTTTAAACACACTAACCTGAAGGGTCCGAGCAGCAAGATAAATGCAGGCACAAGCAATCGTCTCGGGTTGATATCTCATAAAAACATCCGTCCGCAAACTGTCGTTCATGTAATTCCTGAGATAATTGGGGAGGGAGAAGAAGAGAAAGAAGTAGAAGGCGTTGCTAACCTGCCCTCACACCCCCAAATTTTTTTACTTCCTATACAAGTACTAAGCCTCCTCCTTTTGCAAATTTAACGGAGAGCTAACTCTTTCCTGCTAGCTAACGCTGTGAACCCCAACAAGGTGAGGGAGAAAAAAAAAAGGGAACGAGAGCTGCTTCATCTCTCAGAAGTGCATCAATCTAGAACATCGATCTGGAACGTTATCAACTGAACGTGAGTGTGTTGTGGTTTTTTTTTTTGTGGTTTTTTTAAACGAATGAGAAACCTGTTTTAACTTTCCTCTCGGCTATTAATCTACCGGTCTTACAACGTCAAGCACAAGGTTTATAGGGATCAAGTCGTAGCGGTCCGAAGACTGTCCCGCCGCAACGCGTCCACAATGCAAAAACCAACAAGTCTGCGGGAACAGGTTTCGGAGGAGGAAGGTGCAGAAATCCAGAGCTTTTCCAACCGCCGGCCTCTTCCGTCGCACACCGCTTTCCGATGGGGAGATTTTCCGTTTGGGGGTGGGGTGGGAAACCATTGGACCCAAAATCCGCTTTGAGGGAATCAGCCAGAAAAAGCATCCCGTCCTTTGCATGAGTCAAGTCGAACATGGCTTTGTGTGGGAGGGGTTTTCTCCTTTGGGCTGTTCTTAAGCCGCCCCAGCTGTAACAAGGTCTCTCAAAACAAATGTTCACAGAAATGAAGTAAAAACACACAGCACACGCCCTCCGATCAGTCCGTTTTGCACACACTGGAAACACCAAACGCAATGCAAAGCAACACAGTACATTTTCACCACCTATAATTCTTTTTTTTATTTTTATTTTTAATAAAGGAATTCCACCACCACCACCCTCCAAGTTGCCGTCCACTGGATGGGCTTTAGGAGGCTAGAAAGACAGGCTGTGTTATTACGCTATGGGGTGCCTGCCTATTTCTTGTGAAGATTTGCGATTTTAATTTCTGAGCTGCATTTTGTTACTACAAGAAGAATCTAATGTGTTAAACCTGCGTGTGGGTCTACAATGATGGGGAAAAAATGGTGCAAAAAAAATGGAAGAACAAAGCCAAATAAAAACTAAATAAAAAACAGGGCAAGCCAACAATTATTTAACAGGAAATGCCCTTTTCTCCTCCAAAACACAGGTAAGTCCTTGAGTTACAACCACGACGGAGCCGAAAATGCGTTGCTGAGTGAGACGTCAAGTGAATTTTGATCTTCCTTGCTGCGGTTGTTAAAACGAATTGTTCAGTTAGTAAGTGTCGTTAAGTGAATCGGGCTTCACTTAAGGTCACAAAAGGGGGATCGCATAACTTCGGGACATGGCAACCGTCGTAAACAGGAGTCAGTTCCCAAATGTTTTAAGTTTTGATCATGTGACCCTGCTGGCACGGCCGTGTGCAAAAATGGCCAGAGGTCACGCTTTTCAGTGCCGTCGTAGGTTCGCACAGTCGCTAAATGAATTGTTGTATGTCAAAGACTACCTTGTATTTATGCACACCGGAATGTTCTTTCAACTGTCTAAGGCTGTGATGGCGAACCTGTGACACGCGGAGCCGTATCTGCGGCCATGCAAGCTGTTGCCCTAGCTCAGCTCTAGTGCACATGCGCGCACCGGCCAACTGGTTTTCAGCTGGCCCCTCCTACATCCCCTCCCAGGAGTCTCCACACGGTCTGTTTTGGATGCCAGGTAAGTGCAGGGGTCGCGCGGAGGCCTCCGGGGGATACAGACGGATGGGGGAGGCTGTTTTCGCCTTCCCCAGGCTCCTGGAAAGCCTCCGGGGGCCTGGGGAGGGCAAAAAACGGGCATACAAGACCCACCAGAACAAGAGAAACGGGCCAGGAGCATAGGGTGGGGTGATTTGAGTGTATATATGTGGGGGGGTGGGGGGCTTGCATGCCCGCAGATATGGCTGCACATGCTACAGATTCACCATCACAGCCCTACAGTTGAAAGAACATTCCGGCGAAAAACAGGCATACTGGGCCCTTTGGGCCATTTCCGACCTCTGGAGGGCCTTCGGGGGACGAGGGAGGCCATTTTCGCCCTCCCCAGGCTCCAAGGAAGCCTCTGGAGGATGAAAAACAGGCATACCAGGCCCACTGGAACTCGGGAAAAAGGCCTGGAGCGCGGAGTGTGTGTGTTGAGCGTGCATGCGCGGGGCGTGGGCATTGAATTATGGGTGTGGGCACATAAGCTTTCGGCACCCGAGGAAAAAAAAGGTTCATCATCACTGGTCTAGGGGCATGGAAAAACCAGTCCAGGGCATGAAAAGAAGTGCTTAATAACAACCACTGTTGGACGATGGCAGTCTAGATCCACGTAGAGGGTGGGACCAGTTGTCCAACTAACCTTTGAATGGAGCTACTTCAGTTTAGATTAGGAGACACACCAAAATGAACTAAGTGTGGGTGGCATCCCAGAATTACAGGAGCTAAATGATCAAGGACAGCACCTGGAAACAACTGAAAAGCGTGGTTATGCAACATAAGATCTTGGACTTCCCCCCCACACACTTTTATCACACAGCAATAATTCCAGCAGAGAATCAAACAATTCTAATTCAACAACAATTGAAGGCATTTGTTTTGTTCAGAGAGGCAACGGTGCTGATTCCAACTTTTGAAAGTCCAAATAGAACACCTGGGCCATACGAGGTGCGTAACACTCAGGGAAATTGACATCGTTTTTTTTAAAAATAATAATAATAATAACAATTACAATTACAATACAAATGCATAAATAGATTTACAGATGCAATGGACCAGCGTTTAGAGCCCCGTCCCCCTCCCTTCCTCCCAGCCCAAACCTCAGCGACAATTTAAGAAAGGAAAACAAAAATAAAAAGGCCAAGTTGAATCAAAAACATTTTTGCATTGGAACTG
>JANHFT010004075.1:13433-28154 GCA_032467955.1 Pseudoxenodon macrops
TACGCGAGATCACAGAGGGGGAGGGGGAGGGGGAGGGGAGGGAGACCCCGCTGCGGTTGCTTGTCAGGTCCCGAAGGCTCTCCGGACGGGGATTCTCTGGCTGAGTTGGGCGGAGCGGAGTCCGGACTCCTTGGTTGCCAGAGGTTGGGCTTATGGGCTGCCCTTCTCTTCCCTGGCTGGGAGCTTCTTTCTTGAGTAGCTCCCCCTTTGCCTGTAGCAAAGGCCTTGTTAGAAAGGGGGAAGGGTCTCTCTCTCTCTCCCCCTCCCTCCTCTCGCAGAATGGGAAGGGGATCACCTGAGCTCTCCTGGGCAGGCCTGTCTTCCAAGGTGCCCCCCCCA
This sequence comes from Pseudoxenodon macrops, assembly GCA_032467955.1. Taxonomy (NCBI): domain Eukaryota; kingdom Metazoa; phylum Chordata; class Lepidosauria; order Squamata; family Pseudoxenodontidae; genus Pseudoxenodon; species Pseudoxenodon macrops. Next base: position 13,773 of record JANHFT010004075.1, read on the forward strand.
TTCACCTTTCCTTGGGGCGAAGGTCCAGCTCAAAGCCTAGAAAGAAGGGGGGCTTCCGACCTTCCTAGCTAAAGCCCAGGTAGCCCAAACGGAGCAACTCTTGCACCACTCCTGGCATGTCGGAGGCGGCTGTGTAAACTGCCCAGTCTTACACTTGGGGAATGGTGGGGAATCCCCTGATGAGGGCCTGGAGTGTGTTGTGGGAAAAGAAAAGAGCCATCGATCTCACTAAAGGCGTCAGCACCCATCCCCTGGTTCTGTGCATCTTAAATGCAGACCGATGTTCTTCTGGGCTGAATCGAGTACAGTGGGATTTTCGGCCCACGGGAGCTACAAAAGAGTTGCAGCAACTATCACACTGGAAGCAGCTTTGCAGCAAGTACATTGTTGGCTTGCTAACCTTTGAATGAGGGCACCTTTCTTCCTTTTGAGGAAAGCCAAGGCTTTTGAGCAGCAAGGGGCAACGTTCTCTGTCCACACCTTACTTTTCTGGCTCCTTTCTTCAATTTTCCTTTGTTATTCTGTTCCATCCTGTCTCAGGGGCAAATGACGTCAAGGGGGGGGACACTGGGTCTGTGGCTTGTCAGCCTCTGGGCACAGAACCAGCTTCTCTTATAGCAGTGGGGAAGATCCGGGTGGCTGTGGGGTAGATGAGCGGAGATGACGCATCAAAAGCGGCACCTCCAGTGACAAGGAGGTGAATCTGGCCATGCATTAGTACGTGGCTACCTTTGGTGGGCATCCCCCGTGCCGATAAGAGGGTTGGTTGCTGTTCTTTTGGCATGCCAGCGGGTGTGGGGCGAGCCAATTCTCTGCTAAGGAAGAACCAGCATCTTCCCAAAGCTCCTTGCAGGCTGCTCTGGTCAATGATCAGGTTGCTATGATCCTTTTGCTGACAGGGTTGCCCAGATTTGTTCACGTCTTCAGGGTAGGATCCAGGACGATGGACTTATTTGGTTACCTGGATTCCTTTTGAGCTGTGATTTGGGAAAGTGATTTGGAGGCTCTCTTAAGATTTTCCCTGCAGGCCGTATCTCTCCTTCTCCTGGCTTCTGGTGGAGGGGAAAGTGTTTAGATAACGACCTCCTGATCTCCAGCCTTCCTCTGAAGCCTGGACATGTAGGAGAGAGGGCCTTGGTGGCAACTAGTGGAGGACATCGGCTGGGACCTACATCAGGACCTCAAGGTCCTTTTAAGAACGCTCAGCAGTGTTTGAACTTTGTATTCTTATGGGCCCCTTTTGGCGATCAGGGCTCTGTATTGCGGTAATTCCAGTCCTTGCTCAGTGGATAGTTGCAGTTGGTGCTGCTTCGTCTGCCTGTGTGGTTCTCTGCTCCAGTGGGAGCATCTGGAGCATCTCATCTCTTGCTGGGATGACGGTACTCCTGAAGGGGCTCATGTGTGACTTCATTCTGAACTCCTGGCTCCTTTTAGAGCAACAGATGGGATACCACAGGGCAGCGGGAGGACTTTGCTGCAGGGACTCCCACTCTTGGGCCTCCTCTTGAGACTTTGCCACAAAGAAGAGGGCGTCAAGCTATTCTCCAAAGCACCAGAGGGCAGGAGAAGAAGCGGTGGATGGAAACTGATCAAGGCCACCTAGAACTAAGGAGACATTTCCTGACAGTGAGGACAATTAACCAGTGGAACAACTTGCCTCCAGAACTTGGGAATGCTCCAACACTGAAAAAAAATTAAGAAGAGGTTGGACAACCCTTTGTCTGAAATGGTATAGGGTTTCCTGCCTGAGCAGGGGGTTGGACTAGAAGACCTCCGGAGGTCCCTTCCAACTCTGCTGTTCTACTCTATTCTACTTTAGCGTGCTCTGGGTAGGACTGAGCCTTTGAAGATGACTCAGAGACTGCAGTTCGTTCAGAGTGCAATGGCTTGTGTGCTAATGGAATTGGCATTTGCTGATAGGCGAATGTTACACTGGTACTAAGGACCGTGCACTGCTTGCCAGTAGTTTTCTGAATGAAACCCAAAGTGGTGTGCTTACCTACACAGCCTTTTGTGGCTTGGTGCCAAGGTATCTACAAGATCCAGTTCCATGAATTCTACCCTTGGAATTGGTCCAGCCTATTTGATTTCCCTGGGAGAAGCTGCTAGTCCTGCTGCACTTTAGGGAGCTGTCTGTGTGTGTGTGTTTGAAGCTCAGTGGCATTGTCTTCTTGGTGGGGGCTCCACTCCTTTGGACAGCCAGTTGCATTCTGGAAGCTGCTCAAACTTCAGCTGTCCTGGAGCAGGAGTGCATCTTGGTTGGGTTACCTATAGCTTCTTTCATTCTGTTTTTGATGGGTTTCTGGGCTTTTTAATTTTAATCATACATTGTTTATTGTGCATCTTTTTCTTGTAAGTTCCTAGAGATTGCAATGGTCTATACATGAAATAAATCAATCTTACAGTCATAAAGTATATGTTTAATGTTTTTCTTACAAACTAAGACATTGACTTGTAAGAAACAAAGACTCCGATTCTTTACTGAAGATTTTGTTTAATTTGTAATTATTCCGGCTATATTTTTTTAGTTCATCTATTTTTTAAAAATGTAAATGTTTTATATTCAAAATCATTGGAGTTTTCTCTAGCTGACAGTGCATCACTCCAAAGTGAAAATACATTAAATGCTTAAATGGAATTTATTGCCATTCTGCAGTTTTTACAAGTTACCTTGTATATAGCTTTGAAGGTATACTTAGCAGTAAGTTGAATGTGCGCTAAACTGATTTTCAGCCTTTAAAAATGTTTTAGAGTCACATTTTCATGAGAGAATAAATCAGATTTATTACCCAGTAACATTCACATATGTTAGGTTGCCTTTAATGTTAGGAACACAAACAATTCCCAAGATAACTAGGACATAATATGTGCCAAGAATTTAGAGACTTCTAATAGAAACATAACAGTTGCATACATTACAGTCTCATTTACAATCCAAAAAAACAGCACATTGATATATAAGCCCAATGATTCAAATGGAAGCCCCCACATAAGGGAACCTTAGTTTAAAAAGAGAAAATTTGGCGATTTGGTCATTACATTAAAAAATTGAATTATTAGGTTACTAGTTTGTTTAAAGTATCAAAGTAGAACTGACACAGGGATCCTGATTACAAGAAAACTGTGAAGGATAGTTGCCAGAAATTAAAAAAAAAATGTTTTGAAAGCACCCCCCTGAAAAGGATATTAGATTTATTTGCATTTATTCTGCATCTGAAAACATAATTTATTATTTAATTTGTCTTTTACCCTGCCTTTATTTTGGATCAACTCAAGATGGTACATACGGTAGGTAGCCCCCAACGCATGATCCTAATGGAGCCTGTCCCTTATGATTATAAATTGGGTCAGTCGTGTGCCTTACCCTATTTTACGTCCATTTCTGTGGCTAAGCCATTAAGCAAACCCATTGTTTGTTACTTGCGGTGTTGCCAAAAACAGAAAATAACTTTCAGCAAGTGTCATAAAATGTCATGTGACTGCATGATGCCACAAACAGCGATAAACACGACAGCATTTAAGATGAGTGAATTACTTGTCAGAGGCCTTATTTTGGCAGAGGCAGAATTGGGTGACAAATCACACTTTGCCCAATCTTAAAAGAGCTGTTCTATAGGCCTCCCCTCACACTGTAAGGGATTGTTTCATATTTCTGCAGCATCAAAGATTCATCTGGACTTCAGAAAAATGTTATTTTGTTTTAAAAAGTGTGAAGCTTGTTGTCAGGTATGTTTAATTCAAACTATAAAGTGTGTGGGGGAGAGAGCATAAAAATCCCAAAGGTGAGAATTTCCACTGACTCATTATATAATTTATCTGCAGAGTCTTTAATTGTATCTATTATGTGATTTCAATTGAGGAACCAACATTTTTCCTGGTTCTTCTGTCAGTTCCCAGCATAAGCATTTAATACACCTCATTAACTCCTCTGCTTCAGGTGCAGCCAGTCGATCAAATTCCAGTGTAATCTGTTGGAAGCCACTATAGAATTCCAAATTTGATTTCTTTACATAGATGAACAAATCTTCCTTTTCAGATTTCAGTGGCAGATTTTTCTTTCTTTCTTTCTTCCATGAGGCTCAACTCCCATTGTGTAAAAAGCTTTAAAATCCCCAACAGTCTTTGTATTTGTTATTTGGGAAAAAAAAGATGAAGTATTCAATTGGTGATCAGAAAATTTGGGAAACATCTGATTGTGATGCAATAAAAAAAACCAATTTTAAGCTTGCTAGAAATCTTCCTAAAGACCATCCAAAACGGATATTATAAGAGAACCTGTAAAATAACCGTCTAGCCTCTGTACTAAAGCTCGGAATATTAAAAACTAATCCAAATAAACAAATGAATGCTGAAAAAACAGCAGTTGGGGAAAAAAAAGAGTTACATTCTCATTAGGCCCTAAATTAATGCTGTCCAGATGTCAACTGCATTAAATTCCTTTCCGTAAGTGCAGAGCACTGCAGCTCTGCAATAACTTTTTCCTAGAAACTTTATGATTGTCCATTGTGGAGTCCAAAACTAAATTGAATTCCTTGACCTTAAATATATGGTTTACCATTTAAATTAAAACTATTTAAAAATCCAACATTTCTAACCAAGACTATTACTAGTATTACTTTTTTTTATAGTTTGTCACACAGTCAGCCAGATGTTTAAACTGGATTTGGCATTTTTATCAAGACCTTCCCAAGCGGAATGGGCCAACTCAGCCCGGCCAGCTCATTGCTGCCAGCTTGGCACCGCCAACTCGCCTCTGTCAACTCACCACCGCTAACTCAGGGGACAACTCAACAAGGACAATTCGCTGCAAGGACAATTTGCCACTGGCAGCCGGAGGGATAGCTTTGGGACACTGCCGAATGGCCGGTGGTGGCGGGGTTGTGAAAATGGGATGTGCCCGGCCTCTGCCGCCACCTCGCCCACTGCCCCCAAATGGCCTGAGCACTACTGCTGCTGAAGAGCCCATGGTGGTGGGGTACATGAAAATGGGATACGCCGGGCCTCCGCCACTCTGCACTCTGCCCACCCGTCTGTCCGGCTCTCCCTCCCAACTGTGGGCAGAGTTTGCCTGCAATGATGTCCTTTAACCACTGCGCCACCAGGTCTCGCAACAAGATTTGGCAATGGCTAAGGGCACAAAATTTGAAGAAAGAGTCCAAGGGGCTAATAAGAATAAACGCACACAAAGCAGGAGTTGAGAAGACGGCAGCATACACCAAATGCTACTTCTATAAGAAGCTGAAGAAATAGTGGACCAACTAGTTAGCTGTTGCAAGAAGATCACACAGGTTGACTACAAACAACGTTATGACAAAGTAGCAACAATGGTGTGTTGGAATACAATTTGCCTGCAAGAAGGAACTGGTGGGACCACAAAATAGACAAAATAATAGAAAATGAAAAAACTAAAGTGCTCTCGGACTTCAGAATTTCAATGGATAGGAATGCATCTGCCACATAACACTCCAGACGTAACAACATTGATTGATGTCTGGATACTGGACATTGCAATACAGGGAGACAGCAGAAGGCAGGAAAAAAAATGGAGAAAGTCACGAAATAGATGCCTTGCCTTGGCTGCTGTCCAAAAACATCTGGAGCATCACTCAAACATCATTTGCACTGACCAAATCACCACCAGTCAGTTGCAAAAGGCTTCTATATTTGGAACAGCTTAGATTCTGTGATGATATCTTTAACAGCATCAAACAACCACCTCTACCCCGGGTTCTTGGGAATGACTCAGTAAAAATGCCAAATCCATCTGGCTGACTGTGACCAGCCATTAGAATGAATGAAGGGCTGAAATATTGAATTTATTGAATTTGAACATGCTAATTTTACAAAAAAAAACAACCACCACCACTTGGAGCTGTGTTAGACATTTCCTTAATAATTCTTCGGTCCTTGGTTAGGACTTGAATTACTTTTCACCATTCTTAGACAAATGAGTAAAACTAAATGCAAATTATCCCTATAATAATGATGGATGGTGGAGTTGGTGAATAGTGGATTTGAAGTTTGGTTCTGAAAATCATAGGAACAGCATATATGGCAGAAAGGAAACCCGCATGGCTGTAAATGCGGCTGGCCTGTGACCCGACTCGAGGCAAGTGCGCAAAAACTCTGCATCTGCATGGGCAGCTGGCCTTTGTGTCAGTGGGAGGAGTTGAGCAGGAGAGCAATTGTGCAGAGGACCATCCAAAGCCTGGTTGTGCTTCTATTGACAGCGATGGCTGAATTGCTTGACTTTGGAACCAACTTTATAGTATATCTTACGGTAGATAAGAGTTAGGTTGCTGGTTATCAAATCTCTTTGTAGAGAAACGTTCAGGAAAGGCTGATTGTGTGATGTTTGTGTGATGTGGATATTTGAAATGTTCTACTTACAATCTGGTGGTGCAGCTTCCCCATCCCAAACTCTGAGGCAGGTGTTGCTGCTTGGGAAGGGGCTGCAGCTAGGGTGTGTGTGTGTGTGTGTGTGTGTGTGTGTGTGTGATGGAATTACTTAGCCTGAAGGAAAAGGAAAACATCTGATTTATCAGCCAATAAATTTGGGAGAAAGAAACTCAATACTGAAAAAATATGCTTAAAAGGAGATACCCTCATAAAAATAGAAAGCCCCTAAAGAATAAATAGGCAATTATTTGTGTTATAAAATACATAATTGCAGTGATTCCTATAGAAACATAACAAAACTGGTATCGCCAGAGAAGTGTTGCCAGGGACTTCAAAACGCACAGCAGACTTGATGTCAGCGCAAGGAATGCAGAATCCATAATGAAAACTGTGACACATTTCCTAACTAGCTGAGAAGGAAACATTTAGGAGAGTAGTTTTAATCTGCTGGGGTTTCCCCTTGTGCCGCTTGGGAGGAAGGGTGGCATCACCCCAAATAAGTGCTGATGCGTAGAGGACGATCCAGGGGATGAGACATGCCGCCCTTTAGAACTGCACAACTGTCTGCAGTGGGTCCTGGGCGACAGATGTTGGGACCACCTACAATCTTCTCTTTAGGATCAGCCTGGCTGGCCCAGTTTAAAAGACCAGCTTGTCTTGTGGGCAGCGACCTCATGCAGAGGAGGAAAGGGCACCAACTGGACAATTGGCAAGTAGAAGAACTCTCAGTCCAGTGTAAGAGAGTTGGGAGGAACTTTGGGGATTCAGTAGGAGACCCTCTAGTACCATTCTGGACAAATGACCATCTTAAAAACCTCCAGTGTTTGGACCACTCACAGCTCCAGGATTAAGCTGTTCCATGGATTAGTTGCCGCTATGAAATTTCTCCTAAATTCTAGGTTGTAGCTTTCTTTGTTCAGCTTCCATCTTCTTGTCCTGCCCTCAAATGCTTTGGAGAATAGCTTGACCCCCCTCCTTCACAGAAGGAATCCTTCCTAGTTTTATGGAGACTAAAAGGAGGGGAGGGAGGAAGTACTTTTAAGTCTTGCAAGATTCTGTTAATATTGCCTAACAATAGAGTTAATACTCATAGTTGTGCTTTGTGTCTGGACTGAGCCTGGTCTCTTTGTGGCTCATCACACCTACATTTCAGGGGCTTATTTCATAATTTTTCTGCCTGCTGAAATCAAGAGCCAATTCTTAGGGGCATGCAGTACAAATGAAAATTAAAAGCATACTGCCATCAGATCTGAAAGCAGCTGAGACCACCTCGGTGGCCGGAGGCAGTTCTATGCTCACAGCCGTCTCAAGGGGCGTCCTGGGGAAATTGTTCCGGGAAGGAGGAGGACAAGGCCTTTGGGCCCACCTGGTGTGCTTAACCCTCGAGCATCCCTGGCCAGAGCTGATGCTCTGTGGAAGAGGAAGCTATCCTGGAGATGTCTGGAGCTGACTTTGTCAGCCGAAACTAGCATTTCATACATTCAATTTAGAGGCCCTAATAGTGAACAGGGCATTTTGGCTAACAGGGGTTCCTATATAAGCCTTGCCCTCCAGGCTCCTCCTGCCCCAGTTAATCCTTAGGCCCCTATGGGAGTCCGATTAGAGATTACCTGAGGCAAGCCGTGGTTAGGCGGAGGGGGGGGGGAGTAGTGAATTCCTAACCTTTCCCCAGTTCCTCCCAAGCCATGGTGGTTGACATGCCCTGAGGGTAGCAGCAGCAGCAGCAGCCAAGGTGCTTCCAGTCCAAAGGTGAGGACCAGGAGAGCCAGCGGGTGGCCTGCGAGGCAGCCAGGCAGGTGGTCTCCCCTCTTCAGTTGCTGCGCCTTGAATTTCCAGAGGCTCCAACCTTTCTGCAGACAAGGAACCTCGCCCCGGCCCCACCCTTTCTGAGGTGGGCCTTCATCTCCACCGCACGGTGTGGTTGTCCCTCAGGGTACGTGCGGAGGGGGGCAGTCACACTTGACAGCCCTTTTCTATAGTTGTCTGTTGGTTGAGGCAATGTGTGTGTGTGTGTGGGGGGGACGGAGGAGAGCTGGTGTCCCTGATAAAATGGTGGAAAGGTTATGCTGTGGGCAAATGGGGCTGGCTTACCCGCAGTCTCCCCCTCCTTACCTCTGGGGATTACTGCGGGTGGGGAGCCCAGTGTGGAGATGACTTTTCCGGGCACAAGAGGCTCCTTCTGTTCCTTCTCTTCTCTTAGGACTTGTAAATGTTTGCAGGCCTGCCAGAGCGTCGTGGCATTGGACTGGTGGGCGGGCGCTTGAGGAGTGGCATGTGTGCCCGGATGAGGAGAATCCAGGAGAGGGCAACTCTACAAGGGGTTACTGGGGGCAGTGCTTGAAAGACAGCTGGATGGACAGCTGGGTCCTTCGGCCTCCAGGGACCCAAAAGCCATCATTGTCCAGTTGTGTTTTCATGTGACGGGAGGGGCTCCATGGAGGGAGGATGTGAGCTGGCACCTGTTACGCAGGGAACACAAAAGGCTTCTCTATGTACCCACACCTCACTTTATTTGGCTTTGTCAACTGCATCACACAGGTAGACCACAACAGAGCCCAGAATTTCTGTGGCTAAGCAACACAGTTGTTAAGTGAATTTTGCCCCATTTTACGACCTTTCTTTCCAAAGTTGTTAAATGAATCACTGTAGTTATTAACTTAGTAACATGGTTGTTAAGTGAATCTGGCTTCCCCACAGAAGGTCGCAAAAGGGGATCACAATAGACACTCTGCGGCCGTCCTAAATATGAGCCAGTTGCCAAACATCTTGAATTTGGATCACGTGACTGTAAGGATGGTCATAACTTACTTTTTTCAGTGCCCTTGTAACTTTGAACAGTCGTGAAATGAATTGTTGTAAATTGGTGTGTGTGTGTGAGTGTGAGTGTGTGAGAGAGAGAGAGAGAAAGAGAGAGAAATATCACAGTGTGTAGGCTATTCCAGTCTAAACCTGGTGGCTTATTTAATAAATGTTTCATGCAAAAACAAGCCATGACTTTACTTGAGCATATTTCTGGCCCGGGCCAATTAATTAGTTTAGCAATAAAATTAAAACTGCTGTCAAACAGGTAGAGACAGATCCCGCTGAATGCATCCTTGTGCCGTGTTGTTTTGTGGAACAGAGAGGCCTCAAACTGAGGCAGCATTGTGTAAAGGTTGTGGTAGTTTGTTTGGGCAGTGCTGATTCACCAGCTCCGTCTTTTGCTCTGCCAAGAATGGGGCGGCCCTTCTCCTCCCCCTCCCGACCCAGGTGGGCCCTTCCTCACCGGCAGCTCTGAGCGGAAACCCCCCAGTCTGGGCAGAAGGGAAGGCTCCCCAAGTGACCACCGGACGTGGCAAGCATTTCTCCCTCTCTTTCTCTCTGTTGCCCTCCACTCCCCAATAAGGCCGGCGCTATGCTGACCAGCCGCCTCCCTCACAAGCGCCTGGGGCACCCGGCAGCTGTGCCTGTCTGTGCATGGCGCCTGGGTGTGTGGCCCACAGCGGCTGCTGGCTTGGCCTCGGGAGCCTTGGAACTGGGCTGCGGAGGCCATTTTTAAGCATCGGAGGCTCTTCATACCCGACTGGGTCCAAACTAGCAGAAGGTTTGGTGTTGAGGATGGCTTCTTCAGATGAGTGATCTGGCATTGTCATTGATGCAGCGTTTTTCAGATGGAGCGACAAATCACAATCGCTTGTGGAGTGGGGGAGTAAGGGAAAGGCAGCTGGCTGTCTTGAGAATTTATATCCAAATGACTGGAAGCATTTCCTTCTATTGATACCCAGTGATTTTTTGAGCGCTATTTTGTATTCTAGAATCAGTTTGAAAAATAGGTGATACTATACAAAGGCATCTGAGTTTTGATCACGTGACCATGGGGATGCTGCAAACGTTATAACACTGAAAAATGGCCTTAAGTCACATTTTTCAGTGCTGTTGCAACTTTGAATGGTCACTAAACGAATTGTTGTAAATTGAGAACTACCTGTACTTACCTAGGTGGCTCAGCTTAAAACATGGCAATCTCCATGGGGGGGAGGAGGAGAAAATTAGAAGATGCTCCGTAGCTCAACGGTAGAGACTTGGGTGGGCCATGCTCTGCACTTTCAAGAAAACATGCGTTCCTGTGCACTTCCGTGTCGGTTGCGGTGGAGGTATGGTAGCAATACGTTGGCAGCTCCCAGATCCGTCCAGTTCTGTGAGGGTGGGCAGAGCTGAGCCAATTCCAGAATGCTGCAGACGCGTCTTGCGGAAATTCCCTGGGCCTCCCTCGGGAAGCTGTCCAATTTGGGGCCCAGAGTGAAGTGGATTGGAGGGTCAGCCATACTGGAGAAGGGCCAATTTGTCACGTCCTCTGTTGAGTTACTCCAAGATTTCTTGGCACTTAACATCTTTTGATTGTTGGCTGATGGCAGCAGATGCTTGCTTTCATCCGCTCCCCCTTCATGGATATCCAGTCTGTACCCAGCCAAGAACTTTCTACACTTCTCTGTGTCTTGTCCAGGATGATGGAAAAATGGTTGAGAAGGTCCTCTCTGGGGTAGGATCATGCTGGAGCAATGCGTGCGTTCCCTGTGACTTGGGATCTGGTCCTTGAAGAAGGTCCAGAGATGCTTGAATGGGATCGGCTTGCTTCCATCACAGCGGCATTGATGCAGAAGCAGAAAGAGGCCTTCCTGAAAGCTAGACGGAGACCATCCTTCCAAGAAGCTGACTTTTCCCCCGGAGAGGGAGGCAGAACCCCACAGTGCTCTAGAGAGGGAGCCCCACTGCATGCAGGCCGGAAGCCCCCCTTCCCACTGCAGTTTTTGGGGCCTCTCCTGCAATGATGTGTGCTGAAATGTGCCTCTTATCCTTTCCCACGTTGTAGGGCTGGCTGGGCTCCCCCTTGGCCTTCTGCTGTGCTGCCATATTTCCTTTCACCAAAGTGCACTCAGCCCTGTGCCAAGGTAACTCTTTGTCTTGGAACGGCAAAATGGTTTCATTTTTCCCTTCCGGTTTCTCAAGGCTCGGAGGAGATAAGGAAGTTCTCCGAATGAGCTGACTTTCCTTTTTCCAAGGAAGGGCAGAGAAGCCCTGGGAAAACGTTGGGTTGCGAGGCTGGGCCTTAGGCAGCTCAGTCTCCCCCTACCAGGCGGTGAGGCATCAGTTTCCTCCTGGGCCTAGAGTTGTCCCATCGTGGTTGGGGCTGCCCAAAGATCTCCTTCCAGGAACACCGAGCCCAGGAGCTTCTCCTCCTGGCATGGCGGTGCTGGTGAGCATACGGCTTTCTCCTAACTTTCCAGTGGCTTTATGAGCCTCTTGGGGGAAGAACCTTTGGGGGAAGAACCAAAGAGACACTTGGCTGGTGGCTCCCCTTTTTCTTGCTTGGTCTGGGATGCTTTGACAATTCACCAAGCTTGATCCCCATTTGTGCGTCATCTTTTGCTGGCTGCTATCACAAAGCCTGCTTGCTTTGAAGACACCTCTCTTGCGATCGTAACGTTGGAGATCTGCCCAGTACTGCCGCATACCTGTGAGATGGCCACCCAGCCTCTCTTTGAACATCTGTGGAAGACAGAAGAGTCCACTGCCTCCCAGGGAAGTTGATCCCGGGGCTCTTGTTTTAGGGACTGTTTCCTGATCTACTGTTCTATACAGATCTAGACCTACAACATATTTGAGGTACAATATGACAGAATAGAGAGTGAGACGGTCGTTTTTCTTGAGGATGATACTGTGTTTCTGTTGATGCATGCTTGGATTGATTTTGCATTTTTTGACTCTTGACTGACTCTTGTTCAGTGTGTGCCTGCTCCAGGTGGTGCCTTGGTTTCCTCCTACCCAAAAATCGGGTTTTACATTTCTCCTCACAGAAATTGATGCTGCTGTAAGTTTGGTCTTACTAAGGCTTTATAAAGCGTTCCTAATACTTCACGTGATCTTGATTCTATCCCTCTGTTAACGCAGCCTAGGATTGTATTGGCTTTTTTAGCATCTGCTGCAGACTGCAGGCTCATATATAAGTGGTTGTCTACTAGGACTCCTAGATGCCTTTCGTCTTTGCTGCTGTTGAGCCAGGTTCCACTATTCTATACTTGTACATTTGGTTTTCCCCCCTAAGTGCAAAATCTTACTTTTCTCACCATTGAATTTCATTTTATTAGATAGGGCCGAGTGTTTGAATCTGTTGATATCCATCTGGATCTTGAGCCTGTCTTCTGGGCCCTATCCAGAAGTGTTGGCTATATCTGCCAGCTTAGTGTCATCTGCAAATTGGATGAGTTCCTCTTTTATCCCCTTATCTAAATTATTTCTGAAGATATTGAAGAGTACTGGATCTAAAATTGAATTTTGGGGTATCTCACTGCTTACCTCCCTCCATGTAGATGTAGTTCCATTGAAGACTACAGTGCTCAATGCAGCTTGTCCGCCAGTTGTGAATCCACCTGGTGATGATGCTGTCTTTCCCACATTTTTCTAGCTTACCAAGAAGTGGGGTGTAGTCTACTTTGTCAAATGCCTTACTGAAACTCATGTATACAATGTCCACTGCATTTTGCTGCTCCACTAAATGAGTCTGGGAGGTTTCCCCAAAGAGCTTATATCCTAGGAATGCATATTTCTCCACCTTTGGCAAGAAATTCTGAACTGTTTCTTTTAGTTGCTTTTAATGGTAGTAGGATCACATCTTGGGCCATTTATCCAAAGAGTTTAAAAATGCATGCTAGTTTATTAAAAAAGATGCAGTTGTAGAAATGTTTAGGCATCGTTGGTCATATTTATGCCATATGTGGCCTGGCCTGGCTGCAGTTCTTCTGGCAGGAACCAGCCACTCGAGTGAAGAAAAAGAGAGGGGAAAAAAAACTTGTCAGTTTTGGCCTTCAAGTGCAGCTGCTCCATCACGAGGCTGACACGCTGGTCTGGCTGCTAGCCCAGGCTGGTGTGGCTAGCTTTGGAGCCAGTCGTCTAGTTGGTGGATGGGGACTGGAGCTCTGAGGGACCCCCACCTCTTTGGTTGATGCGGGACATGCTGTCAGTCTAACCAGAAATGAGAGGGGGGGGAGTAAAAGACTGCAGCTGAGTGGACGGAGTAGCTGGAGAGAAGTTGGCTCTTCCCTGGAATAGGGGAGGGGAGCTCTCTGCAGGGTCCAAGGACAGGAAGGAGGGCCATGGCTGGCTGGCTGGCTGCAGGGGGTGGCTTCAGCCAAGACCCTGGAGAGGGTGGAAGGAGGCGGCTGCTACAGGGAGAGAAGGAAGATAGTTTGAGCCTGGGTGATCTGTGTCTGGTGTGAGAACTCTGGGCTGATTTGCTGTTCCCTGGGGTTACTGTCTTGGCTGTCCACCGTCTCCTCTGGACTCTTCCCCCACACCAAAGTTCAAAAGCATCTCCCTACCCTGCTTCTTAGGTCTCCTCGCCTACACTGCATAGTGGAGATTAGATTTTCAGTATTATTTAATGGCATTAGCAACAGCACTTAGACTTATATACTGCTAACAGTGCTTTACAACACTCTCTAAGGGGCTTACAGAGTCAGCCTATGGCCCCCAACTATCTGGGTCCTCGTTTTACTTCCCTCGGAAGGATAGAAGGCTGAGTCGATCTTGACCCGGTCAGAATCGAACTCCTGGCATTGAGCTGAACTAGCTTGCAATACTGCATTCTACACCACTGCGCCACCACGTCAAGTTCAGATGATGAAATTTACTCAAATCTTTCTCTTTCCTTCCTGCATTTCATGGATCATTTGTGGAGGCATGTTTTGGATTGTCGTCGTTTCATCTTCATCTGGCAGAGAATCTTTGGCCTAGCTCTGGGTGGGCTTGCCCTAAGACCCCCATTGTGTGTCGGAGTGGTGGCTGATGGGCCCCATTGAGCAAAAGATGCCCCCTTCCTCACTTGATGCACTTTCCGCTGGGCCTTTAATCAAAGGCGAAGGTTCATAGGAGGGCCGGATGCTGCTGCTGCATCTGCTCTGGGAAAGAATCCTGGGTGCTGCAGGCATGAGGTCTCCCCCTTCCCCT
>JANHFT010004076.1:45141-55523 GCA_032467955.1 Pseudoxenodon macrops
AGTCTAAAATTTTCTTAATTATCTGATCTTCCCCTGGTAATTTTTCTGCTTTCCAATTTTGTGCAAATACAATCCTTCCCTTGCTAAAATTTTTGAAGCCTGCCCCTGAAAATCTCCCAACTGTTTCTAAAGAGAAGAACTCTGAAAGAGCCCCATACAAGATGCTTCTCACGTTGGATTGAATAACAAGATAGGAAGCCAGAGTGTGTGCAGACTGCCAGAAAGGTAGATTTTAATGTAATGGAAGACAGAACATTCATACATCCTTTTTGGCCTCCCATGATCACCCCATTCTCATCACCGAAAGAAAAGTGAAGGTTCTCTCGTCGAATTGCTTGGGATCTGGCCTGATATTCTTATATACAGAGTGAGAGAACAAAACACTTGAGTAAAGAACAGGTAGGTGTGGTTGGTATTTGAGGTGCTTCGCTGTTGTTCTGTCAGAGGTCTATGAGGTTTATTAAACCCCTCCAAAATAAAAAAAAATCCATTCTGCTTTTGAGGACAAATTCTTGGCATTTTTTTGCATCGCTAGTGCCACTTCAGCATCTCTTAAGGAGTAGAAATGTATCTTTGGAGATTCTCAGTCATTCAAATCATAGTTGTCCCAAATGTGTTTTTCAAAAGGACTTCAACTAAACTTGTTTTACTTCCTTCAAGGAAAAATGTCTAGTTGCTAGGGGTGGGTTCTAATTTACCTCGCCGCCAGTTCGCTGCCTCCCACGCTGCGTGGGCGCACCTCAGGCGCACGCGCATGCACAGTAGAAAAAAGCCCCGAAAAATTCAAAAAAAAAGGGCCAAAAACAAGATGGTGATGCATGCGCAGTGCCGGGAACTCGGCTTCTGAGCATGCGCAGAAGAAAAAAAATCCGGGGAAAATTCAACACCCCCCCAAAAAAAAAAATTCGACAAAAAAGATGGCGGCGTCCACAGAGCAGAACCGGCTCTGTGACATCACCAGTGGCCTACTACCTATTTGGTAGAACCGGTCTGAACCAATAGGAACCCACGTCTGCTAGTTGCCATTTTAAAAGTACCTTTGAGAATAGAAATGTACTAGAACAGTGATGGCTAACCTTTCTGCCAACGCATGCCAAAAGTAGGGGGAACATGGAGGGTTGCACGCATGCGTGCCCACACCCATAATGCAATGCCCTCCATGCATGTGTGCACAACCCACCCCCCATACATGCGCACAGGCCTCACTGAAGCCTCCTGGTAGTCCCATTTCAGGAACCTGGGGAGGGTAAAAAACAGCCCAACGGGCCTACCAGAAGTCATTTCTCAACTTCCGGTAGGCCTCCCCCCGCCCTCTGGAAGGGCAAAACTCAGCTGGCCAGTGACCACTTATGAACTGGAGCTGACATAGGGCAATGCCTCGCGTGCCCTCAGATATGCTCCACGTGCTACCTGTGGCACCTGTGCCATAGGTTCGCCATCACAGTAGTAAAATGTAGTCCATGAAGGAGGGTCTCTTTCCCAGAGAGTAAAGAGACAACGTAGCTTAGAATCTTTGGTGTGCAGGAAGAGGGCAAAGGCAGTTCACAGGATAATAGTTATGTAGATAATTGATTTAGTCTAGCAGGATTTCTGTCTATAGGTGAACAATGATAAGGAAAGTACTCTGAACTAACTAACTCCTTGGGTCTCTCTTGGTTCTCTGGGCTTGACAATAATCTTGCTGGATTAATCAATTGCCTGCCTGCAAGGTGTATTCTGTGAATTGCTAAGTGGGGGTTCACCTTCACCCTCTTCTTGCATATCAAAGACTCCTTCCCTCAATTCCCTCCTGCGACAATATCTACCTTCCACCACAAGAAACAACGATATCTGCCCGTAAGCCATTTTTAAAAGCAACAGTGAAGATCTGGTCGTGCTTCTCATTGTCCTCATTGTGCATCTTCTCTGTCTTCTCTTGCAGTGGTCCATGCAGTCCGTGCCGAAGATGGGGCTGTTGAGAATGGTGTCCACCAGCTCAGCTCATCCGAAGTGGATGAGCTCATCCATAAGGCCGATGAAGTGACCCTGAGTGAAGTCTCTGAGAGGTCTGCCAAAGAGGCCCAAAGCAATCTCCCAAGCCAGAAGGTCACCCCCAGGAAGGAAATCACAGGCGTGCAGGCTAAACCAATGGAGAGCCCAAAGCTTGCGGGGGGTGGCCCAGAGCCTAGCAAAGAACAACCCGTCACCATGATCTTCATGGGCTACCAGAATGTGGAAGACGAAAATGAGACCAAAAAAGTGCTGGGGCTCGAAGGAGAGCAAATCAAGGCCGAACTGGTGGTGATAGAAGATGCTGAGAATAAACCAGCAGGAGACCACACAGCAGATCACGCCCCACCGAATGGCAGCGCGATGGAACCTTTGCCTCAGAAGGAAGAAAACCAAGTTGGAGGACAACCATCGGCCAATGACACGGACCCCAAAGGAGCAGACCAGGATCTTGACGTGAAGAAACAACGTTGTAAATGCTGCTCGGTTATGTAAGAGGCCCTTGCCAAGCCCCTCCCTCAACTGTACAGCCAATCAGGACTGCCTTTTCCCATCATTCTCACCTGGACACCTTGACTCCGCCTCTCCAGTTACCTTCTCAATTCTACAAAGGTCTGAGTTCAAAGTGTTGCTATTTTTACTTAACAAGATGTGCTATTTGCATCCCGCAAGGATGTTTCCCCCTCGCTTATTTTCAAGTGACTGGGGGAATATAAGTGCAGTGCTGGTGAAATCATGTAAAATAGCCAACAATGACACTAAATTGCCAGTCTGGTTTTTTTTTCCCTGCCTCCATTAACTCCTTTATTCATTATTTCATAAAGGAACAGTCCCAAAATTTAATGATGGAAGTGATCCAATCAGTCCAGTCTCTTTTCTTTCTTATTTGGACATTTTAAATTGTAATGAGTGAGTATACCTTGGAGACCTTTTGATTAGAAACGGAAAAGAGTGAAATGCTTCCCCACAGTTCAGCCCTGTTTCCATTTTCTGAAACGTTTATGAAAAAGAAAATTAATTGACCAAGAAAGGAGTCTCACCATTCTTGGCTTCCTCTTGAAATTTCTGAATCTTTTGAAATCCAATTATCTTTGATATCTCCCAAAGTCCTTCACTTCCTAATTTCCTTAAGGATACTGGTGACAAAAATCTTCGACGGTGGGAATGTGACGATCAGAAAACAATCAAGCAAACCGTGTTTTTCACAAGTTTTAAAAATAGGTCAACTCATGGGTATTTTTTTTGTGCACCACAGAACTTGGTCCTGAACCAAAGCATCCAGATGTTGGAAACTGGTTTCGCCTCCAAAATAATTCCATGACATCTTCACAAGAATTTATTGGCCTTCCCGTCCTGTTGATTGCAGGAGCTTTGACAAGGATGTAATTGTTGAGCTTTAAAGCTCTGAAAAGAAAACACTGGGTTGATTTTTTTATGTTTGTCCCCTCCCCACCCCAAATGCCATGATGACAACTACTCTGGACTATAAGACTCTAGGCCTATGGTTGATGTCCGAGTAGACTTTATGATTCAGTGAGCAATCCCGGTCGATGATAAGAATTATTGATGCTAAATGTATATTTTGTGGCTGCTAGACCAGTCTTCCCCAACCTAGGACTTGCACATTGGACCATTTGGCTACAGATCATGGGAACTCTCATCTAACACATCTGAAGGGCATCTAGATTGGGAAAAGATTACCATGGATTCAGTCGGTTCAACAGAGAGCTGTGCTGAGCTGTCAGGTGCTCAGCATCCGACAATGTACCTGCAAGTAGTTAAGAGGTAGAACAGCCCAGCAAAAGCCCCAGATTAGACTGGTGGGGGGGGGGAATGGGAAGGTCACAGGCTTCCCTGATGGAAGAGGCAAAATGCATTTAAAACCAATAGTAAGCAAAGACACAGGATGGGATATAATTTGGAGGCAAAAAGGAGAAATTCTCAGCCATTGGCACAAAGTGAATAATAGTGGAACTGTAGAAGAGATAGAATTGGTGCTAGCCAACTGGCACCATGGTTCCTGATAAGCTGCATTAAGGCGAAAGATCCCTGATATCAATTTGTGGGGGTGGGCCTTGTTCTGAAAATACTTATTTCTCTCTGCTTCCCCCTCAAGTCCTTTAAGGGAAAAACTGCCCTTGGCACTATTAGATATTTAAAAACAAGTCTTCCCTTCCCTCCTCCTTATCTTTATCTGGGCCTTTCCCATTTTTATTTACGTCCTTTAAAGGGTTCTTCAGTTCAAGGCTGCCTTCACAAACATTTCCTCTTAATTTGTGGTGGCTGGAATTTTTGGAGACTGAGGTGTATCAAATTCAAAAGGTGCTGACTGTCTCATCCCCTAAAGAAACTAGAGTCTGCCACATGTCTCGGCTTCCGTTCTTGAGATATTACAACCTGAATTGCCAAAATAAACAGTTCCACCTCAGCTACTGAGGCAAATAACATAACTAGTATAGCTTCCAGGGCTTCCACCTGGCATAGATCTGTCAACCATAATTCTGGGAAATATAGCATCATGATCAGGGGTGGTTTCTGGATATTTTTGCTGCTGGTTCGCTCCAAGTTGTGCTGCGTGTGTGCGCACGCAGCAATCAAAAATTAGCTTCTGCGCATTTGCAGAAGCAAAATCCAAGATGGCGGCACCCACTGACAGAACCGGCTCCGTGACATCATTGCGAGTTACTAACGGTTCTAAAGAACCGGTTAGAACCAGTAGGAACCCACCTCTGATCATAATAAGTCTGGAGGTTCCTGATTGTGGGAAGGTTTATCCCATATATATGATATCAGAGGCAAAATATATGCAAATCTCCATATATGTGCATATATATATATATATAATCTCCAGGCTAATCATCCTTCTGGCCATGATCATACTTAGTTAATGGGGCATTTTAATTTCTCTTTTGCTTAACCAAGATCCATGGATTGGCCTTGCTTTCTAAGCTATTCCCCAGTTTGGACCCCTTCATGCTAGTCAACTGTCTGTGGGGCACCGCTGAGCAGTTTCGTAACTGCACTTCCTGTTGTTCTACTTCTTCTTAGATTATCAGCACAGCTTTTTTTTCAAGAATGTGACTCAAAGCTCCAAGACGGATGATCTTTGAAAATATAGAATAGGGTTCAAGGATGGAATCAAGAAACATCTTTTTTTTTTCCCCCAAAATTCAGCTGAAAGCTAGATTCCCACCGAGCCTTTCTAAGCATGATTTGCTGACAAGGTGAAAGAGAAGGTTCTAGCAATCTCAACCAGTTCCATTTTAGAACCAAATTTATCTTTTGGTTTGTTTGGACGGGGACTTTCTCATTTGGTTGTTGTTGTTTTCTTTGTGAACGGATGAGCTAGTTCTTCCCCTTCCAGATAATTGAAAAGTGTATAGATAATAGTTTTCAAAGCATCTCCTGAATCTTTCCCAAGCTCTGAACAAACCATTGCATCCGTTTCTCAAAATATTATCGCTTCCAAATGTTGCATCAGGATCCACAACATCTCCACGAACCCACACAAGTTTTAGGAGGAGGCCTTGACATGTCTTCTTTGGACTGATGGAAAAGCAATGAAGAAGCTGTTACATGGTGGGGAAGACACACACACACACACACACACACACGTGCACATAAGGGAGCTTCCCATAAAGACCTTGCAGGGTTTTTTTCACCCCAAAACACTAGAATCCTACAGATCAGTATCCAAGAATTTTAGGATTTTGGAGTATGTTCCCCATTCCCATCTCCCCAGCAGTGTTGAGATTTGTGACAGACAGGCTGGTCAGATGGAATCTGATATTATAGTTGCAATGTTAAGGTTGCAGGGAAGCCATTTTGAGGACACTTCCTTGCATTGACCAAAAGAACCTGGAAGAAGAGTTTTTCCACAATGATATCATTCAAACATCTTCTTCCATCTGTGTTCATAAAAGTTTTAGGGCAGGGAGCAGTCACTGGGTGAGCTGCTTTTGCACATTTCTGCTTGGCTTGACAATCATATTTTTCTGAAGGAAGTCATCCTGTTACCTTTCTCCTCCCATGTTCTGCTTCCTTACTTTCCCATAACTAGCAAAACAACAGGCGTATTGGAAGAAGCCATGCAGAGATGCCCTGCTATCTCTTTCACTGGACACGTTGAGCGAGGATCAAACTTAAACCTTTTGCCTGTACAATGAACTGTGAATCCCTCCTAATTCAAGTTATTTATCCATTGTGATCAGGGATATCCACAGTAGCCCTAAAATGAAACAGCCAATTGGATCTGGAAGTTTTGACATTCAAACACAGGCGGTCCTGTTGAGTGATGGGTGTTCTTCAAATTCACTTGCTTTAAAAATGTGCTAAATTTGCAAACCTTAATGAAGAGTTGAAGGCAATCTTAAACAGGAAGGAGCAAGGTTTGACCACTATGTAGCCCCCCTCCCCCTCCTGCAACTAAACTTTAGAGATGGAGAAGGAATTTAGCATTCCAGCATTGAGATGATCAGCATCTAAGAATGTGATATGGGTTAATTTTTGAGGGCAAATCACAGAACTGGGGCTGATGCAGAAATCTCAGCACTAATACAGGTGAGCTTTCTACAACATTTGTATGGATTCTCACTTGTATAGTTGGGGCTCCACATGATAATGTAGGCAATTAAAAAAATAGAGATAGGGCTGCTTCTGGTATGTCATTTAGAACAATATTTCTCAACCTTGAAAACTTTTAAGATGCGTGGACTTCAACACCCAGAATTCCCCAGCATGCTGGCGTAGAGTTGAAGTCCATGCATCTTAAAAGTTGCCAAGAGTAAGAAACACTGCGTTAAAGCTTGGTCATTTGCATTCGATCCGTGCCAGACAATAATCCACATGTGGACTATGTCTTATTTTATTATTATTCCCCCCCCCTCTCTGGCTGAAAATTACCTTTGCATTTCCAAATGGGTGAGAGATTGGGGATGGAGACCAAGGAAATAATACTTAAAAGCTCAAAAAAGATTGCATTGGTAGTTATGATGAAGGGGCATGATCATACTAATTGAATTGTAAAGGAATTCCTTGGGATTTAAGCTGGATTCAACCAATCTCCGTGGTTGGGCAAGGCTGGTTGTGCTTAAAAAGTTATCACATATTATTCTGTTACAATAAAACTGAATTATCCTGCATAATAAATACAATGTATGGGTGGCGAAAGAGGGTGTTTTAAAATGAGAGATCAAGAATTGTGGGGTAGAGTGGAGGAAATCTCAGTTCAAGAGATTCTGGGAATCCTTTCAAATTTGGTGGGTCTGTGCTATGAATCCATTCTTCCAGGAGAAGAGAAATCCACTGATGTCTCCTTGCCAAATTTCTCTATCTGACATGAAAAGCTGGAAGAGGTGAACCCTATGACTTCCAAGCCAAGGAAAGATTATGTGTCTCCAGACTTTCTGCTCAAGCTGCCATTATTGTTGTTTTTTGGCTCTGGACTCAACAATCCATTGTTGTAGTTTGTGACTTGGAAACTAGTCCTTCTTAGATCTTCTGTTCTCGAGGTGTGTCACCTGATCATCTGCTCAATGGGCTTCTGAAAACTCACAGCTTACCAACCAACCCATCATTTTGTCAGCTCACAGGCCAAGAGACCCTGCACGCTGTTCGCATAAAGTTTTTGGCACTTTGTGGAGACATCACTTGGGAGTCTTCTCTGTAATGGACAAGGGGCAGTCTTCGCAAGCTGTAGACATCTCAAGCTGTTCTTTGGGCCGTTGGGAAGGCCCTCAACATCAGCATCTCCAGCAACCAATCTCCATCAGCAATGTCTTCTTTCCTCCTCTACTCAACAATGATCTTCATCTGGGTTGTCCGACCCAAGACAAACAGCTGTAAACACTCCTACCTAGATTTCTCTGAAGCTGAGAACATCTGTCAAGGGGATTGAAGGAGAATAAAGGAATGAAGAGGCTATCAGGTGCTGCTTCAGAGATTCTGGTGCTGCTGCAGTTAAACCCCTTCCCCACTTTTTCTCCCCCACAACCCAGTCTCTGTCTCATCTAATGTGTATGACATGGTGATGATAACCTTTGTGTGCCCAGTTCTCCACTGTTAATTCCTTTCATATTCTTTGGCTCGCAAAAGTGCACTTCCCCCTTTCTCCCAAGCTTTCCAAACATCATGGCCAACTGTTTGAAGATCTACCTTAAATACACCCTGCCACACAAACATGCACACTTCTCTGTTGTTTGTTTGTAATATACTGGAACAGAGCAAATAAAAAAGTGTGAATCATCTGGAACAAAAATGTTCAGAGGTGTTTATTTCCTTATAAAAATAATAATAATGAGAATGATGCTTAGGTTGCCCTCGGAAAAATCTGCAGAAGTGGCATATGAGAAGAATGATAAATGCCACATTGTATAGAGATGAGCAGTTAGGGCAGGCCAATTCTAAAAACCGAGCATCAGTACTCAGCAAAACAGGTATTCCAAATATGAAAATAAGAGCAAACAAATATTTTTTTAAACATATGGCAATGACAAAGCAAACATTCCTTCTTGGGAAAGAGTTTCAAGGAATGTGTTCGAATATTCGTAGTTTGGGTTGTCCCAACTGACAATTAAAAACGCACTGATGATGTCCAGAGGTCATCATCTTCCAGAGGTGGGCTTCAAAAATTTCAGCAACGGGTTCTCTGCCCAGTTGCTGGGTGGGCGTGGTCATGGTGGGCGTGGCCTAGTCGGCCTGTACTACAGCGGGGAGGGGGCCATTTTTGCCTTCCCCAGGCTCCGGAGCTTCCGGAAGGCTCGTTTTCCCACCTCTCCGAGCCTCCACACGGGCCCTGCACTTACCTCCCATCTGAAACGAGCCACATGGAGACTCCTAGGATGGGTGGGGGCGGGATCATGTGATTATCTTTTGCGACCTTCTGGCAAACAAAGTCAACACGGAAGGCAGATTCACTTAATAACCTGTGACTAACTTAACAATTGAGGTGATTCGCTTAACACCTGTGGCAAGAAAAGTCATAAAATGGGACAACATTCACTTAACAACCATCTTGCTCAGCAACAGAAGGTTTGGGTTGAATTGTGGTTATAATTCAAGGACTACTTGTATTAAGCTAACATGATGGTCGTTAAGTGAACCCATTGGTCCCTCTCTGGCATTTTTTTGGCTGAAAACTGGAAGTAAACATCCGTTTCCAGGGAGAAAAAAAGTGGTGTAAGTCAAGCTTCAAGATAGCAGAAGTTCGAATGTGGGTCATAAGTCTCTTTTTCGGGGTCCATCAGAACTTCAAATGGTTGCTAAGTGACCGGATATAAGTTGAGGACCACCTGTAGTCCTAAAAAAATTTCAAACTATGAAGAGGGGAGTTGACTGAAAAGTTTTGAACTTGGGAGTTGTTGAAAGAAGTCAGTTTGGCAGAAGAGGCAGAGTGGAGAACAGGAAAAGCCATTTCATCCAGAGATGGTGTTAACGGATAGAATTCACTTCCTCAGGATGCAGCGTTTAAAAGAGGGGGGGGGGAAC
Organism: Pseudoxenodon macrops; assembly: GCA_032467955.1. Taxonomy (NCBI): domain Eukaryota; kingdom Metazoa; phylum Chordata; class Lepidosauria; order Squamata; family Pseudoxenodontidae; genus Pseudoxenodon; species Pseudoxenodon macrops. Next base: position 54,616 of record JANHFT010004076.1, read on the forward strand.
TGAGGGAATTTGTGGCATGTAGCCAGCAGTTTTGATAGAGGAACTGCCTCATCTCCCATCCCTATAGAGACAAATCTGATTTTGGTTTTGTAGAGCAGTTGAAGCAGCTATTTCTCTGCATTTTCTGACCATCTAAGATGCTGGCAGGGGGATTCTGGGATCCACACACCTTAAAGTTGACAAGGTTGAGAAAGAACTGATGTATGACATCTGAATGGCCACTACTGCAAATACAATGCTGTCAAGACAATTTTCTCTCTGTCTGTTCTTGTGTCTGCCTGCCTTGTGCCTCTCTTTATTTTATTTTATTTTCTAGCAGAACCTTTCTCTAAACCAGCTACAATTGATGATTATTATATGGCTGTCATGGAAACAGAGCAGTCTACCTCTATAAATTTCAGATTCTGGGGACAATACTGTATTAGGAAAGAATACTACACTTGTAAGCTGAGTTCATATAATGCAATAAACCCCAATTAACAAAACACAATTGTGCCACAGCTGAGTAACATACTTTTCATGAGGGAAAACTCCAGTGTCTCTTTAAAAAAAAATTAAATTGGGGAAAGAAATAGCAGAAGAGTTTCTTAAAATACAATGATTAGAGAGGAGCCAAGACGGTCCAGCATTTCCTCTCTCAATGCAACATGGAGATTTATATTTATTTATATTTTGCCTTTTTGAACCGCCCATCTCCTTCAGAGTTGTACTGAAATTATAGTCCAACATATTTGGATGGTCATCAGGTTGATGAAGAATGGATTAGGGGATCAGGTTGGGAAAACCCAGACTCAAAATCCCAATTCTATTAGTAAAATCTGTATGTATGTCTCTCTGTCTCTGTCTGTCTGTCTGTCTGTCTGTCTATCTATCTATCTATCTATCTATCTATCTATCTATCTATCTAT
>JANHFT010004078.1:11092-26295 GCA_032467955.1 Pseudoxenodon macrops
GTTTGGCAGCTTCGCCGCTTCTCTTTCTCGGCCGTCTTTGCAGGGAGAGTCCTTGCAATGTGAAGAGAAACTTCTTGCGAGTGCGAGATGTTGTTAATTGCTCGCACTCGTGAGACGTTTTTCTTTACATTGCAAGGAGTTTCCCTGCAAAGACCGGCCGAGAGAAAGAAGCGTCGAGCTTCCAGACTCTGGTAAGATGTTCGGGCACATTTGGGGGTGGCAGGTGGGGCAGGGGATGCATGTACGTAGTTGGGGAATGGAGTCTATTTGGTGAAAAGCCCTGTTGGGTTAATATCAGGACATGTATTATTTTCGGGGAAACATGGTAGTTCTTCTAATACTGTTCCATGTTCATCCCCTGGGGGATAAATTGTCTCCATTTAATCTGCTTTTGTTTCCCCTAGAGTTTCTAAAAGTTGGATAGCAAGCAAAGTGACTGTTGAAACATCTTTGTCTTTGCATCAGGATGTCGTGCTGCCGTATCTTCAGCATGCTGATGGCATCCTTGAGCATCAGCCTACTTTTGATGGCGCTCAGCACCGATTACTGGAAAGTATCTTTTGCTCCTGCTGGGACGTCCCACAGTGGGCTATGGCAGTACTGCATGAGCACTGGATTAATCGAAAGCCAATGCTTTGCTGTAAATGATGCCTTTGGTAAGATTTATGGCAGGGAAGCCTTCAATTTCCCCCCCCTAAGTATTCCAATAAGGGGCCTCAGCAGTTGTGTGTATTGTGTCTTTGTCAAGCACCAGGGAAATCAGGAGATTTAAAATAGCGCTAACAATAGACTTATATACTGCTTCACAATGCTTTACAGCCCTCTTTAAGCAGTTTACAGAGTCAGCCTATTGCCCTCCAACAATTTTGGGTCCTCATTTTACCCACCTCAGAAAGATGGAAGGCTGAGTCAACCTCTCAGCTACTCTTTCATGATATTCCTTCCTGCTGGCATTTTGGAAGGTAGTTAGAACATTTTCTGAACAAGTTATCTATTGGGGGTGAGGATGTTCTGATATATTGAGAGCCAGTTTGGCGCAGTGGTTAAGACATTAGCCTAGAAACCAGGGGAACGTGAGTTCTAGTTCCAGCTTCGGTATGAAAGCCAGCTGGGTGACTTTGGCCCAATTGCTGGGAGATGATGAGTTCTAGTTTCACTTTAGGCATAAAAGCTGGTAACGTGACTTTGGGCCAATCACTCTCTCGGTCAAACCCACCTCAAGGGGTTGTTGTTGTTGTGGGAAAAACAGGAGGAGAAAGGCTTATTATGTATGTTCACCACCCTGAGTATTATAGAGTAATAAAAGCATGATAAAAAAATCTAATCAATGAACAAAATCAACAAATATTACTGCAATAAGGATTGAAAAAGGACATAACCTTCTGCATCTATAACTTTGCTTGCAGGCTACATCATAGCTACCCGTGTGTTTCTGATTATGGCCTCTCTGGTGGCGTTGGCATTACACTTCTTCCTGATTGCCGCCTTCATGCCTTCCATGTGTGGCATCCTAGGCAAACCCTTGATTGCTTCCGTGGCTGCCTATGTGGCTGGTAGGTTTTACCAAAAATGAAGAGGTCAGGTCTCCACTCACGGGGAGAGTGATCTCGAAGAGGATGCAAGATATCCTCTCCTTGGAGGGTGTGTGTGATCTGGGGAGGCTCAAAGGTTTTTTTCAATAAGGCTTCAACTGTCTTCTCAAACAATCAGCACTCGGTTGACACCTTTGGTAACGAAGCGGATATCATGGCCCCAAATATTAAACAGCCAAAAGCAATTCTGCAAAGCTGCAACTGAAGAGGAAACCACCAAAAACAAGGGTATTACTAGGAAATCCCTAGAGAATGTTAATGACAGGCTTGGTGCACTTCACCTGCTAAAGTTTTCCAGAGAATGACCACATCTGGCCCGCGGGGCTATCCTGGAAACAGCAAAGGACCGGCCCGCGGTACCTCTGCCAGAGAAAATAGAGCTTGGGAGGGCCACGTGTGGCTCCCTTTTCACTGGCAGAGGATTGCAGGAGGCCGTCGCAGCCAAAAATGGAGCTCGCGAGCCTGTTTTCTCTGGCAAAGCACTCGGGCCTCAACATGAATGATGTCCAGCTGGCCACACCCACCATGGCTCCCCGAGGTAACGCTGATGTGGCCCTCAATGAAATCGAGTGTGACATCCCTGCATTAAGGGAAGACATCCCTTCCTTTAATCCATCAGGCCAAACTGCTGTCCAAAGCGAGCAAACAAAGGATATCTGTTGCAGATGCCCCAAAGAGAAAGGGCCACAGGAAGTCAAGGGCCTTTGCCACCAATACTAGTTATAAAGGCTGATATAGTCCTCGACTTACGACCACATTTGGGACTGTGATTGAGTCACGGCGTTTTTTGCCATGATTGTTAATCAAATCGCATGGTTGTTAAGTGAATTTGGCTTCCCCCATTGGCTTTGCTTGTTGGATACTGGATGGGGAGGTCTCCAAGGGTGATCATGTGACCTCAGGAGGTTGCAACCATTGTAAATAGATGCCAGTTGCTAAGAGGCTGAATCATGATCATGTAACAATGGGAACACTGCAATGGTTGTAAGTGTGAGGACTGAAGTCACTTTTTTTCAAAGCCGCTGTAACTTTGGACAGTCATTAAATGAATGGTCAGAAATCAAGGACTACTTGCATACTCTTTGGGATATCTACCTGGTGAAGGTGAAACTGGTTTCCAAAATGCAATTTATCCCTTTCAAAAATCTTCTGAAAAGGAAAGTAGACACACCAAAGAACTTTCAGAGAATGGTGACTATAATCCCATGGCTATGTTGATATAATACGTTGAATCAGGGAAAGGCTAGAAATGCATTTGCACAACCTTCTAGGCTTACTTAGTGGAAAACTCGGTTTCATACGGCTTAGCATGTTGTATAAACTCAGCAGCAGTTATATTCTCAGCCCGTTGGGTTAGTCCATGATTCAGTGGATCATGAAAACTCAGGAAATGGGTTGAGTCAGGCTAAGGGGGACATGGGAATGCAGCTATGAATTCATGGTCTTAAACACTTTGTATCCACGGGATACAAATATTTCCTGCACAATGTACAATAGAACCTCTGGTCACGACCATAATTTGTTCCATAACTTTAGTCGCAACCTGATTTGGTCTTGACCCGAACCTAATTTTGGAAATTTGGCGCTTACAAAAAAATATGGTGCAGAAGGGGAAATCGGTGGCAGGAAAAAAATTGTGAATTTTTTGGTCGGAACCCAATTTGGTCGTGGTCAGAAGCGTTCATGACTAGAGGTTCTACTGTAGGTGTAAACCAAAGGGTGGGGGGGATAAAAGCCTCACGGATGAATGAGCATAGAACTGTGTTAATCAGCGCTGATCTTCTCTCTGCTTTTTTGAAAGGACTCTTCACTCTAATAGCCCTCGCTGTGTATACAGCTGAAACATGGAAGGAGAAGACATCACCTCAACTCCAGGTCTCCTTTGCATGGTCTTTCTACTCTGGATGGATCACTTTCCCTCTGTTTCTCTTGGCTGGTGAGTCTACAGCAGTCTTTTCTGAAACTCCACCACTTTAATCCATAGACCAATTATTCTCAAATGTGGCCACTTTAAAGATATGTGGGGTTCCATTCCCGGCATGATGGGTGGGGAATTCTGGTTATTGAAGCCTTAAAAATGACCACGTTTGAGAAGCACTGGTCTGTTGTTATACTGCCCAACCTCCAGCAATTCTGATGGCTCACATATGAAAATATTCAAAGTAATAAAATAATCCAAAAAAACAACAACACCACACCCTACATATTATAGCAGCGGTCCCAATACTTTTTCACACTAAGGACCAGTTTCTGGAAAAGACCATTTTTCTACCGACTTGGTGATGGTGGAGAGGGATGATTTCATGTGCTTCCTACATTTTGCACATGTGCAGATGCAGCTTCCCTCACTTCTGCGACCCATGTTCTAACAGGCCACGGACCAGTACCAGTCCACAGCCCGGGGATTGGGGACCCCTGTATTATAGGACAGACAGTCATCATTATCCTTGTATTACTTCTTATTGATATTGTTTCCTGGTTGCTTATTTGTACCTATGACTATCATTACGTGTTGCACCGTATCATTCTTGACGAATGTATCTTGTCTTTTTATATATACTGAGAGCACATGCACCAAAGACAAATTCCTTGTGTTTCCAATCACACTTGGCCAATAAAGAATTCTATTCTATTCTATAATCTATTCTATCACCTTGGGAACTGAGGGTATTTTAAAACATTATTTGGTTTGAGCTCCCATAGAAAGTGTCACTTTTCCATTAACTCAATGGATTCCTGCCTTAGAAAAGTAATCAAGAGGCCAGAACATTTGCATAAGACCAGAAGCATTTCTCTTTAAAAGAATTGCGTTTTCCTGCCATTAAAAAAAAAAACTTTTAAAAAAAGGTGGCACAGTGGTTAAAGTGCAGTACTGCAGGCTACTTCTGTTGACTGCAGGCTGCCTGCAATTTGGCAGTTCAAATTTCATCAGGTTCAATGTTGACTTAGTCTTCCATTCTTCCAAGGTTGGTAAAATGAGGACCCAGATTGTTGGGGGCAATAGGCTGACTCTGTAAATGGCTTAGAGAGGGCTATATAAAGCACTGTGAAGCGGTATATAAGTCTAAATGCTATTGTTATTATTGGAGTGATCCAAGGTTTGTTTGAACATCTCAAGCTGGCCTTCTTGGTCCTTTACTTGCTCTTGTTTTCTCACCTTGCAGGCATTTTCAACCACGTTGCCTCCTTGAACGCTCCATCTTCCAGCTATGAAAGAATATGAACGTCTTAGTCCACAAGAGAGCAAGCACAATTATATGGAAGTTTTCTCTCAACAAAGAGGGTGCCTCGTCCCTACTTCACCTGTAATAATGCATCTCCCCATCTCCAGGGCATTACTCAGCTATGCTTTTTTTTTGTGGCTCACTTTCCAAAACTATTATCTTGTATTTTGTAAAGATTTCGGTAACTAGGAATAATTTTGATAATTAGCTGGCTTGCCAAGTAAGACTTTTGAGTATCACTTATGGCAGTGTTTCCCGACCTTAGTCACATTGAAATGTGTGGACTTCAACGTGTAGATGCTGGGATTTGAAGTCCACACATCTTGAAGTGATTAAGGCAGAGGTGGGTTGCTGCCAGTTCGGTTCTATAGAACCGTTAGCAGAGATTTGCCTCTGCTCGCCAAACTGGCAGCGACGGCCAGCTGGCCATGCCCCGACCCAGTTCTCCAGGAGGAAACTGGTCCTCCCAGTGGAAATTGCCTTGAAAATAATGCCCTGCGCGTGCGCAAAGCCTTCTGTGCATGTGCAGAGGGTTAGTTTTGAGGCAATACCCGGATGTAACGGGCATCTGTGTGAGTGCAGCAAGCGTGCGTGCACAAAATGTGCAATTCTGTCATGACCAGAACCGGTAGGAAAGGTAAGTAGAACCCACCCCTGGATTAAGGTTGCGAAACACTGACCTATGGTCTATCAAGCATGTTTGGGGAAAGGTTCTGGAGCGTGCAATCTTCTAAAATCAGGTCCTATATTTGCAGCCCCCAAAGCCCACTCTGCCCCTAAAACTATGCTACCAAAATGTGTTGGCAAAATTGTGATTTCAGGTGGCAAAATTACCAGTGGCTTTTAAGAGGATTTATTTCTCCTGATCTTCACCTTGGCAGGGTGGCGAGACTCTACCTATATTCTAGGGAATTCTGGGAGTTGAACTCTTAAAAGTTGTTAAGATTGAGAAACATTGCTTATAGTACCATGTGAATAGTCTTTTGTGTTTCAAAATCAGGATTGCTTCACTAGTCCTTTTCTTCTGGAATTACCATCCTCTGCTCACTCACTTTTCAAGAAGTGTCCAATCATTTCATTTGAAAATTATTCCATTCCAATGTATTCTGACTTATGTGTTGTTGTTTTTAATGAATGATTACAATAGCCATGTTCAGGTTGCATAAGATTGACTTTGGATGTCTTGAATTAAATAATGCCTCTGTTCAAGTTCTGCCTTTTATTTTTACCCATTGGACAACCCACAGCAAAAATTACTGTGCAATAAGATATAAGAGTTTCCTTTAGAGGCTTAGAATTCTACTTTTGAATCCATGGGAGTATATAAGCAACAATGAATTGTGTGAGATTTCCTTGTAAACAAATATAGGAATACCAGAAGCTTTTCTTCTGATTTAATCATTACTATTGCAAAGATCTGTATGTACTGTAGGTAATAAAGCAATCAGTCTGAGGTAATAAAGCACTTACACAAAAATGCACTGTGCTGCAGAAGAAATGACTTTCACTTCTGCTAATCCGGAGCTGCAGAGTTTTCTGGTCATTTTAATGGGCTTCTATAGTGCCCCCTTGGGGGGGGGATCAGACAAGTCCATCACACAAGAGCAGCACTTCATATGGGGAAGACACGCCACCATGGTGCATCTTTACATTACATATACATCCCAAAGGGGTAAGCTTGCAATGCCATAGAGCAATGGAGATGTCATTGCGGCAAAGCAGCCATAGCCATAGATGCCCACACTGGGCATACATCCAATGGAAGGAACACATCGACTAAGCTTCTTCAGAACTTCCAGAACACTGGGGTTACTATGGAAACCTTGTCCTGTTTTACTACGGTACATTTCTCAAGAAACGTTCCGAGTGAAAACTTTGTAATCTAAAAGACATAGACATCGTTCCTCTGGGGATGTGAGTTCTATAAGATTCATCCATCTCCCAAGGTTCAGAAGAGAGTGCATTCGGTCTTGATCCTTCCATTGATCCATCATTATGAACCGCTACAAGGAGTCCCTTTCCAAATGGCCCGTCTTTCTGTGGTTCAAGAACTTGAAGCCCTATGACTGGGTTCGCCTGTGTGGGATCTTCTTCTCTAGCATAGCTACTTGTCTAATGATGATAGCCATCTGCACGGAGTACTGGGTCAAAAGATTTGTCCGGGGCATCTTTATCTTCCGGGGATTATGGACAGACTGCCAGCTAGGGCAATGTTCCCTTCTGAAAAAAGTACCATGTAAGGGCTATGGAATCTTCAGAACTTGTGTTGCCACTAAAGAAGTCCAGGTTACGCCACTACTTGGTTTGAACAGGCCCTGTTCCCCACTCTGGACAGCTCCATCTGCCATTATTCTTTCAGTCAGCCATGGGAAAGGCAGAGATGCCAGCTTGCCTCAGAGCTAGTATGCTGTACAAAAGGAATGTGTAGCCAGCCAAATGGTCATGACTCCATCAACCCAGCCACTCACATGTTTAATAAATCACTTGAAATAACCCCCAGGTTTTCTAGGAGGGGTTTGGTGATAAAATATGAAAAGAAAAAAATAGCTCCAGAGCAACAGATGGAACTAATCCAACTGATTGTTGGTTTGGACTGAGGTGGCAGATACATCTTGTAAATAAATGTAGAGGTAATCCTCAACTTACAACCAAAATTGGGACCAGACGTTCTATCACTAAATGATGCAGCTGTTAAGTGAGTTATACTTTATTTTAGGACGAATTTCCCGTGGTTGTTAAGCGAATCACTTGGTTGTTAACCAAATCTTGCTCCCCCTCCCCCAATTGACTTTGCTTATTGGAAACCGCCTGGGGACGCTCCTGAATGGCAATTGCGTGACCAAGTCACTGAGACTGTCATAAATACAAGTCAATTGCCAAATGTCCACATTTGATCAAATGACCATGGGGATGCTATGACAGTCATAAGTCACTTTTCAATGCTGTTGTCATTTTGAATGGTTGTTAATTGAATGGTTGTAAGTCAAGGACTACTTGTAATCAGAGTAAAAGCATTGGACCTGGAGCACAGAGATCCAAGCTAATATTCTCTGTAACAATGGAGTTTACTGGGCAACATGGGTCAATCTTTTTCAATCCACTATGAGAATTGTTGTTTCGGGGATACAATGAGAATTGTTCCCTCTTTGAACTTACCACCTTTTGCTTAGAGAAAAGATGGCAAAGGATCACAATAAATAAATGTATCAGTAAAATCAGGCATTAGAAGCAGTCAGAGATGGCTGTGGGGAGCATGGGCAAAAGTAGATGCTTGCCTTGTTCAATGATATCAGAAGTAAAATCAAATTATCCACGCTGCCTCCTCCTTAGAAGACTTTAAAAAAAATTATGCAGTCACTGCTTTTTCAACATATTGCTAGACTCTGGTATAGAGGCACAGCTGCTGCAACCTTCACCTGATGTTTATAGTCTGCTGCTTCTGTTTCCTCTATCATTAGACACACTGCATTTGTAATAGGGTGGCCCAAGACTGCCAAGTTATGATAAGAAACAAAACAGCCAGAACACTGAAAGAATATGGAAGGTGATCTGACCAAACACACCTCTCGTTTTCTATACAAGACATATTTCTTTCTTCCTTGGATGAACTCTGAAAAAAGAACATCAGTGGGTACCTTAAGTTTTCAAAATAGACCTATTGAACAGGTAGGCAGAAGGTGCCAACTATTACCTACAAGGCCACTCACATGCCCATCGGGTAAATCTCTGGACCAATCTTGCAATCATTTTAAGGGATACACCTATATGTAACCTTATAGCAATCAGTTATTCTGATATTTCAAATAAGGAGCACAATATGGCTCAGCTGGTATTTAGTTTGCTGTTGGCATAAAACGGGGTGTGTGTGTGTGTTCCCAATATTTTTTATTTGGGTTCACTAGAAAAAGTGAACCAGAAACCCAGTAAATTTGTCCTTAAATCCTAAACTTGCTGATAATCAGTTCATACAGTATTTATAGTCCTTCCTACTTCTCCATGAGTCTTTATCTCCATCTGCTGGTTAATTGTTAACATTCAAGTAAGGAAGCATTAGGAATTCATTCTGCAAGTTTCGTTAGTGACTCTGTTCTGTAGGTCCTTATTTTTAAACCAGAGGTGTTAGCAACAAACTGATTACTTCCAAATGACAGATATGGGGGCATCATGGCACAATCCCCATCCTTATGTCCTCCTGATTTCTGACATAAATGCACAAATCACAGCTTCAGCATTATGACCTCCTAAACTACGTTTCACCATCAGCATGCCCTGTTGGGACTTGAACCTGATCCTCCCCAGTCACAGCAACTCTTCACCATACATATTCTCTTCTGCGAAACTTTCAAAAGAGCAGCAAGAATCACCCAATATTTCCTAAAAGCTTCCAAATAAAATTCTATTTGGCCTAGAAATCCACAGTGTTTCTTCAGGCAGGAGGAAGTAAATTGACACTCGGGTTATAAGATAAAGGAACAAAGGTTGTGGATGCTCCATCACTGGAGATTCTTAAGAGTCCGGACAACCATTTGGGTCTCCTATTTGAGCAGGGGGTTGGACTAGAAGACCTCCAAGGTACCTTTCAACTCTGCTATCTGTTAATCAGATTGAAAGCTGCAAGTTGCCTGTGGTGATTCTAGAAGGCGATTCTAGATTGACTTTTCACAACATGCTTCCTCTTTCTTTTTCTCCTAGTCTATATTACAATCTCCATCATTCTAATGCTGATCTCGGCTGTAGCTTGCTATGGGGCCGTGATCTTTGGCACACGTTCGCTTGCTGCCACTGAGACGTCACAGAAGCTCTCCCACTCTGACTTAGCCATCACTCTAAGTTTCTTTTCAGGTAAGGAAAACAATAGCACACACTCAGTTTCATTTCCCAAATGTTGCAGGAAGATAATCTCAAAGGAGGAAAGACAGTACTGGACAAACTCAGAATCTGAAGATTCGATTCCATCCTTTCAAATGAGGTACAACAGGGTCATAGATAGATCCCGCTAAGCTGAATTCACATCCTCAATCGCATTGGTGATGTTTGATTGGGTTTAGCAGAACCAAGCTATTAGAAATCATGGATATTTGCAGCTGTTCAAAAAAGCAGCGGGGGTGGGGAAATAACTGTGAAAGGAAATGACATCTCCACCCCTGCCCAAGAGTTAGGGGAAAACACTGTGAACAGAAGACATGTAATTATGATGGAGTGTTGGTGGGAGACTCAAAACTGAAATGGTATTAGCTGGCTAAAATGTTGAGCCACAACCATCTTTTATCCCAGGTTACATTCCTGTGGTTTCCCCTTCCCATGTCCAGTTTTGGAAAGCATGATTATTGTGGCTATACAATTGAAAAAGTCAAAATCCTGACTATCGGATAAACTAACCATATTGGAGTCCAGCTTTTACAGACATCATCTTTTGACCTTTGTCCCTTTTTGTCTTTTAGGCTGCATAGGAGGAGTTGGACTGTTCACATTCATGAGATTCGCAACTGATGAGCCCAATACCTTCCTCTCCTGGTCAATGATCCCAGGATGGTTATCTATTGTGGTAGCCTCCATGGCAGGTATGAGAAGCAGAGTAACAGAATAACAGAGTTGGAACGGACCTTGGAGATCTTCCAGTCCAACTCTACTGCTCAAGCAGGAAACCCTATACCATTTCAGACCATTTCTTCTTAAAAACCTCCAGTGTTGGGAGTACCCATAACTTCTGGGGCCAAACCATTCCACTGGTTAATTGTTCTATCAGGAAATTTCTCCTTAGTTCTGAATTGGATCTCTCCTTAGTTTCCATCCATTGCTTCTTGTCCTGCCTTCAGGTGCATTGGAAAATAGGTTGACCCTCTTTGTGGCAGCACTACTATCATGTCACCCCTAGTCCTTCTTTTCATTAAAGTAGCAGCAAAACTCAGAATAACGGCCAAAGGTGAAAGAAGGGAAGAGGCCTGCAAAAAGCCAAGCAGAGAATGGTTAAGAGAGAACAACCTCTCTTCTCTTTTTGGCAATTCTTACGTATCAGTTGGCCCCTCTTCAGATTTTAGTACTTTTGAGTATGGCACAAGAAACAAAGCGGTGCAGCTCTTGAAGTGTAACCACCATTCAATTCGTTTTTATTTGTGTTTCCATGACATTAATCCGATTATGAAGGCCTTCAGTTCATATTAGCACCCTAGCTGAGTTTGGCTGATCCCAAGGAAACAAGTTAAGCAGGATTGCACTTTGTTACTGGTTTGATGGGAGACCAAGAGCTCTCAGAACCATACGTTAAACTGGGTAGTTGGAGAAAAAACTCTGAAAAAAGTTAATGGCAAATCACTTTCATATAGAGCGAGTTTGACCTAGAAACCATGAGATGGTGAATTCTAGGCCTTCCTTAGGCATGTAAGCCAACTGGGTGACAATCACTCTCTCTTAGCCCAACTCACCTAACAGGGTTGTTCTTGTGAGGAAAACAGAAGCTGCAGAAATATCAGGTATGTGGCCATAACTTGATTGAAAATAAGATGACTTATGTTTGCTAGCTTAAATTGATCAAATATAAAGGTAGGATTAAAAAAATCTAATAATAATTTGCCAAGAAAACAACATGAAATCCTGAAGTATTGAGCTCAGTTCAAGGAGCATCCTCCTTTTAGGTTGATAAATATGAGACACGGCATCCTCCTAGAAACTAAGGTTTGGGTTTTTGTTGTTGTTGTTGTTTCTTAGGGGTTTGCCACTTTGTGGCAAAACGATGGGAAGAGGAGGAAACTGCAGAGGCTCTGACGACTACGGAAGTATTTACACCCTGGGCAGAGGACCCCTCCAAGAAGAAAACGCAGGACTCCAGTAGCCAGAAACGGAAGTAGGAATAAAATCAGGAATAGGAAAAGTAGGAATAAAAGCCAGGCACCAAGCACGATGGAAATGGCAGACGATTAGCAGAGTTTAATCATCCACAGCATTTTGTTCCTGCTGGGAGATGCTGTGATGTCCTCACTTGGAGTGACGTCCTGAGTTTACTATTCCTGATCGTCAGTGTCATCAGGGCAGATGACAGCATGAGGGTCCAACCAAGGCTGCTGCCATAACAGGAAAAAAGTGATGCAGTCTCTGTCCAGGTTTCACCATCTCTTTTCTTCTTTCTCTTTCTTTCTTTCTTTCTTTCTCTTTCCTTCCTTCCTCTCTCTTCCCCTCCTGTTTTCGTCTTTTCTCATCCTTCCTTTCACCTAACCTACAATAAACTCATTTCATGCATTTGGTTGACATTAATTCAGGGGTTTTTTTGCTCAAGAGGAAAAAAAAAAAGAGTATTCCCGTGGCTAAGGATGATGGGTGACGTAGTCCAGCCGCGGTGCAGATCCTTCATCTGAATGCCATCTCCAGTGGGCTCTGCAGCTCTCGCAGAAACAGCATTTTTTCCTGAAATTCCGCGATTGTGAAATTTTTATTTCCGCCTATGGTGGGGGAAAAAAAAAAATAAAGCAATCGGAACGGGAGCGAAGCAGAGAGACGATTCTCGCCCTCACGTAGAGATATCCGGGTAACGCATCCAGACGTGCTTGGGCTGACGCGAGTTAAGAGGCACGCACGGGCAGATGGTCTTAAAGAGTCACCAGAGAGTCATGGAGACTCTACTACTTTACAAGGGAGGCCAAAAAAAAATGCACGCCCCGATACGGAGCGGGTGCGTCAGCAACCTGCCTCACGGGACGCTTCCCGCCCTTTCGCCCCTATTCTGGGACAAAGTCTCCTTCACCTCAAGAAGCCGCGGGGAGATGGGGGGGGGAGGGCAGCCGCACTTCCTATTGGCTGCTCCCATCTACCGGAGCTGAGAATGATTGGCCAAGAGGGTCATTAACAGTCCTTTTCTCCCTCCCTCCCTCCGCACCGCGCAGAAGGCCGCTAGGATTGGCTCATCCTTAACGCCAATCATTCCTTTGGCGTTGTTCCGTTCTCCCGGTTTTCCCCTCCCATGAAGTTGTTAAACTGGAAACCGACCCCTCAACGTCTTGCATTGGGAGTGCGGGATATTGATCCTTTTCCTCGGATTGGCTGAGCCCATAGAGGGGGCGGAGAGAGCGAGCGAGAGAGAGAGCGAGAAAAAGAGAGAGAAGTGCGTGCGCAGGGGTGGGCGGAGCCACTGACTTTCAAGAGCGGCAAGATGGCGGCGGCCGGGCTGAGGGCAATGGTGGGAGTGAAGCGGGTCATTGACTATGCCGTTAAGGTGCGCGCTTGCCGGGCTTTTTGGGTTCTCCTTCTCCCGGACCGTGAATTTCGAAACTGTACACCCGAGTTTCGTGTCTGTGATTATTTAGGACCCGTGTCATCCCCCACAAGCCGCTCCTCTTGACTTAGGCCCTCACAGGCAGTATAAAATCTCCCTCCTGCTTAGCCCTAGTTTCGTGTTGATTCCTTACCAGCAATGAAGAAGCCGGTTTGCTGCGCTTTTCTATCCCGGGGTTGTCTATAGGGGTTTGGGTGTGTGTGTGTGTGGTTGTCTCCTGGTGGTCTTTAGCCATCAACCACCCAGAGCATGATGACGTCGTCTGTTAGGGACTCCCTCTTGCCTCTGCTCGCTAGGAATCCTGGGATCTGTAGTTCTAACTGGCTCTTATAGCCAGGGAAGGCTGGCTTTGGAGCCTCAGAAAATAGGGTTAGGGAAGATTTTTTTTTTTTTTTTAAAGGGCTAGTTTCTTGCCAATACTTTTTTTTAAATTTTCTGCTAGCCTGATGAAGAGTTAGAAGGGATTCTCTCCTGCTCTGCCTTTCTGGCTTTAGATGTTGCTTTTATAGGTAGGTAGTCCTCAACTTAAGTCGAGCCCCAAATTTATGCTGCTGAGTGAGACGTTTGCTAAGCGGGTTTTGTCCCGGTTTACCGCTTTTCTTGCCCGAGTTGTTAAGTGAATCATTGCTGCATTTGTTAAGTTAGTAACCTGGTTGTTCAGTGAATCTGGCTTCCCCGTTGACTTTGCTTGCCGCCAGGTCGCAAAGGGGGAGCAATAAGACTCCGGGACACAGCAACGGTCATAAATCAGAGCCAAATATGAATTTTAATCATGTGATCATGGGGATGCTGCAACGGGTCGTAAGGGTGAAAAATCCTCATAAGTCACTTTTTTCAGTGCCGTTGTAACTTTGAACGGTCACTAAATGAACTGTTGTAAATCGAGGACTACTTGTGTACCTTGCTCTCCCTCTTGAGAATGTGTGGTAGCCGCAAAAAGTCCTGTGGAATAGGTTGGGTGACTAGCCTTGAATCACCAGGTGAGCTTCAGGACAGGACAGGTCTCAGTCCAGCACTATAAGCACTACAGGATATACTCGAGCTTGCAAGTGCTGCCTGCCACAACATCCACTGTGGGGTAGGTTATTCTTAAATATAGCAAGTGGCTCAAAGTTACCCAGAGGAAACCTCTATGGTGGCCGAGAATAAATTTGAATTTAAGTCTCTGGTCCTAGTCCTCTAATTATTACACCTTGGTGACTACTTTTGTTTTTTAATGTGCCAAATCTCATAGTTACCCATTGTGGCTCTTGCTTAGAGATCACTGCACAGTAGATAACAAGAAGGAAAAGATGGGCTGTGTTGACAGGCATCGTGTTTCGTGTGTATCTAAGGGTAATTTACCGTAATTTTCATAGCTGCTCAAGGATAATAAGGTGGGGGGGGGGGGAAGCAATAATCTGAAATAAATGCATAATTTAAAGAATGGCTGCAGATAAGTCTTAATGTTAATTTTAACTTTACCCAGCTATCATTTGTTGCTGTTTTTAAAAAGATACTTTTATTTTATTTCCCTAAGGTAAAACATTTCATTGTGTATCTCTATGGAAATTTGACAGCTTTGACCTATAAACCAAAAATAACACAATGAAAGGAATCTGCTCTGAGGTTACCCCAGAACTGTGTGTTTCTAGCAAAGTGACACATGATATAGATGGAAAAAGAATCTTGCCTAAGAAATGTATTCTCGGTTAATTTAACTGAAATATTGAAGGTGCTGTGCATTGTACATGCTTAGATGATCAGAGATCTAGTGAAATTGGAATCTACTGATTCTTCAGCTGGCAAAATGTGTGATTTGTCTTCTTTGGGCCAGTCAAAGCTTGTGTTAAGTTACCAAATCTCATTCTCCTAAATCATTCTCCTAAATCATAAATAATTCCCTCACCACTGTCAAACTGTTTGCTAAGACTGCATTAACTATTAGTCTTATCGCGCCTATCACCCATCCACTTATGACTGCAGGACTGTAACTTGTTGCTTGTATCCTTATGATTTTTATTGATATTGTTTCCTGGTTGCTTATGTGTAACCTATGACTATCATCAAGTGTTGTACCTTATGATTCTTGACAAATGTATCTTGTCTTTTTATGTACACTGAGAGCACATGCACCAAAGACAA